>ADNK01002490.1:60000-85439 GCA_000320545.1 Bigelowiella natans CCMP2755
TGACTATCTTCGATGAGCTGCCATCAAGGCCCGTCATTGTCATCGTCCTCTATTCGGAGTGAAGAACACATACAGAGCCTCTGGGCTGGCTATGGATCTGTCAAAAGACTCTACTTGCTACCCCAAGGTACCTTTTGCGAGAAATAATGGTGGTGATAATCATTGAAGGCGCGGGAGCCTCACTCTGCTTCGAACTCAATCAGGAGATAAGAAAGCAACCGCAAAGGATGAGAGAACGCTCAAAACACTTATTTGTAAAAAGATTGCACCAGGAAAAGGCTCTGGGGTCAGTAGCTTCCCATTTATTGCTCATTGAAAGAATTTCTATAACTTTAATAACCACTGTCCTCTGACTTCAATGACCACCGTGGCATTAGATAGGGCATGCACGCAAGGTACGATCATATCGGGTGGAGGCACACTTCTACAAAGAGCATGCAAAGAAGGTCGTACAGATTCTCAATTTTCTGAACTGTTTTGGTATTCTTGGTCGTACCGCTCATCTATGTATCTATTAGGTTATCGCATCAGGCGCACGAGTTCCATTCCCTCACAAGATCGTTGCATCCAAAGATGGCTCAAGGTATAATAACCACGGTCTCTTGTTCGTCTAATATACCTGACGTTTTAATAGAAATTATTGCCTTGTGTCCGTTTGCCGTTTTCGTCCTTGCATCAAGACAAATCACCGGTTTGTTTGGTTCACAGCGAGTTCCTGATGGAAGATTTGTGCGAAGAATTTCCCAAGAGCGCCGGTGGCTTGTCATTCAATGAAACAAAGATCGTTCTCACGTAATAGTGTGCCGCTGTTATAAATGTTTGAGAGTTGTGGTTGTGTGATGATGCTAGTGAAATGTAAGGACGCAGCCAAGGTGTCGGTCTCTCTTGCGTTTATCTTGCCTTCAGAATCACGCCGATTATGACGCACATTGACTCTTGATCCGCAGATGGATGGCCAATTTTCATGCCCATTTCTGGGGTTTCCCTGCACCTTCTCTTGAGGTATCAAACAGTAAATTTGAAGTAACCTGGATATGATAACCACCAGGATGTATTCACTTCCTCAGAGCTCGAAGGATAGTAAGAATGACGAATCGTCTAACAAACTGTCACTTTGGGATCAAGGCGGTTATTGGTAATAAAATATTGACGATCATCTAGAAGTTAACACACACACACATACACACGCATACACAATTTGTTGGCAACGCCCAAATGTCCACTGCACAATGCTCGCATGGGCTTTCCATTGGATCGCCATGACAGTATTCCAACCCTCCCTCTCTCTAGATAGATGATGATGGTGAATTAATATTCTGTTTTTATTTTGTTGCCGTTGCCTATTGGAATCTTCTCCATCAGGTACTACGATACTCGCAAGCACGAGGTTGTGATAAATAAGAAATGAGAACCATAACAACGACGATATTTTTCAACACCACACACATCCAACATAAACCTACTACTCGGAAACTATACCATAACTGCAATAGAACTCATTTTTTTCTTGTCCCATTCATATTTCATCACACACACGATGTTTATCTCGCTATTATGTAATTTCTAAGCTTGAAGGCGGCACCGACGATCCTGATTTCGAAGATATCGTAGACAAAGGTTCCTCATCCTTCATTTTCCCTCTCACATCTCCCCATCCCCTCCCTCGGTTTCCACTGTCCGTACGCTCTCCCCCATGTTCTACTGATCGAACGTTAATTAGCGGAAAAGATTGATTCAATTATGAAGACCCTAACGGAACAATTTCCCACTGTGGTAAGAAGTGCTGAAACACCAAAGATTAGAACAAGGAGAAGAAAAAGATATTACAGTTGACTTAAGTATCTAGTCGTTGCTATTACGGATAGTAAACGAAACACATGTGACAAGTCTGAATGTATGTGTATCTATTTATACGGGCGTATGGGGGGAGATAGGGTGGGGGGGCATTTCATACTGCTTGCACATCCAAATTCCATACAAGCTTTGTCTCTCCTCCTGGCACGTTCTAGATACATGGCGATCCTAAAGCGGCCAACATCGTATTTAGAAAGGCAAGAACCCACACCATAGAGTAGGATCAGATTCCACACGATGGATGACAATGCATGCACGGATGCAATTAAAGGAGAAGAATATGGTGTGAGAGGATATACTCTAGCATTAGAGTAGATTCGAAAAGGAAGACCGGCGTAAAACGGGAGAGATGCACTCTAGTGCGCGCCATTGGCAAACACATGAGAGTAATAATCGTAAGAGTATCCCACAGTGCGGACGATAGCGATGGTGATGATGATGGAATACACGGTATTATGACTTAATGACATAGAACCTTTTTTATTCAAAAATGCACAGGACAAAAGCGAATGCGCATTGTACGATTTTCAATATTGTGGAAGGAGTATAGGAGCAAGGTCATCAGGACGTTTGTTACAACTTCAAAATACAATTTGATTAATATTAGGCAAACGCGAAGAGGATTATACGAAAGTGATGATATGGTTATTACACGTGTTTTGCATTCAGGGATTTGGCTTATCTTTTGATTTCTTCGTGTGATGATTCCGCTCTTCGACGTGCTGATGAGCTCCTAACCTTCTATCACAAGGTAGCTAGTGAGAATGTAGTAGGAAGATGATTCGTGCTAATGAATATGTTCTTCCAACCATATCTTTGCATATATTTTATGGACATTAGAGTCTAAAAGACTGATGTGTGTGTGTGTGTGTGTGTGTGTGTGTGTGTGTGCGTTTTCCTAGGCATTGACGAGCAAGCTAATTGAATGTGGAGGTTGGTGCATGTGAATACTCCTGGATACTACTTCCCTAGACTTTCGATTTTGTGATCGAATGTTTGGATCATGCAGGCAAAAAAGCAAGCTCTGCGAAGGAATACACACTAGACGTTCTGAGAATGCATCTCGAATATAGCATATTGGATTACCTCAGATTCCTTGCTGGATGGGTCAGTCTTAGCCTCTCGTTATGCTACAACTATTCTTTTCTTAAAAATGTCCCTACCGAGAAGGTTATGAGCTTCGGGATTTAATCAAAAATTATTTTGGCAAGCTAGCAAGAACTTATAACGATTTTGATCCGCAAAAAACAATTTAGGGAACATGGGGTGCCTACTATTGGGGACTGGAGAGAACGAAGGAACGACTCAAAAATTCAACATAAAAAAAGCTTATGCATGCCTGGCAATGTGCTCGTGCATTTTGTGATGCAGACTTGAAAGTACTTTGAAAGTACATTGTTACAGATGAAGGATCAAATTTGCTGCACGTTGCATTCATTTCTTTTCACCCGCACTAACACGTTAACACGCGCGATGTGCGTGCACAAATCGTTGGTCGCTTGTGCCAGATCGATGATTGTGGATCCCTTGTGTCGATTGCTACTGGAAGATATTAGTAGTTAGGGCGATGTTGCTTGCTAGCTATGAGGCAGGATTTCCACTATGCTAAGAAGATTCCCGTTCACGACCACGTGCATCATTTAAATCTGCTGCAGATATGCTAACTGTGATTGATACACGCAGTCTCCTGCTATTCGTCAAGTTTCCACCAGCGGTGCACATCCATGTCATGAGATGATCGATGCGCCGATGCACAAAGATGAAAATTGACATGACTAGCGCCATGAAATAAAATGGCTACTACTCGGCTTAAATTAGCGCAGCGGAAGGCGCGTGTTTAATCGGCAATGCGTTGATTAGGATGAGCATCGCAACTACTAGACTAGTCTGCCATCACAGAATGACTGCACGAATTACACGTGACTGCTGCAACTTTCATTGCGCACCACATTGTTATACACATCATACTGAGAGCATATACGAATGTGCAGTGCATCGGTCGTACATGGTGCGCAAAATGGACTCAAAAATCAATTACGAGTAACACATCACAGTAATGTGAATCAACCCAGACATAGCGGTCGCCATCTGCCAATGATGCGTAAGAAAGTGTAGCAACGCGTTACATGATGCACCGATCCTCCGCTTTCGTTCATTCCACTTAATCCTCCAGCGCATCTGTTACTAGATGATCTATCGCATTTTGCATATCCCAGTTAGAGTCTTCAAGGGCTTTCAAGCTTGCATCCTTCCTGAAGCCCATGTCACGCATCTGTAATGTTAGTGAACCATCAGGGCAAACATGCACTTAAGAAAGAAGGCAACACTTTTCACCGTTTGAAGTAACGAATTGACGCGATGCCTCTTCTGCTCCGGCATAGCCCATCTCTCAGTCCACATTGCCGCTGTATACATATCAATACCAATCAATACATAACTGCAGATGAAGGAAATGGTGTCCAAGTATAGCAATCGCCGAGCCCCCCAATTCAATAGACAATGCATGCGTCTTCGGTTCCAAAGACATGATTTTTTTTTTTTAATATGACCTGTTTCTTTCCACAGAGCCTCATCATCTAGGTACTGTCGAGCTACAACAGCATCCTGGGGATCTTCAGGGACAGGAGAAGACATCAAAGCCTGAAAATCAACGTCATTTCCATGAAACAACAGATCAATGTATGTACATGAAGGGGGAAATCTAGCCCCTCTTTTGCCCTCAATACCCTCATCAGACGCTATTGTATCAACCTTGTTTTCCTACCTGTATGGATAGAATTGTAGTTTTTAACGTAAGAGTCGGGCTCCACTGATCTTTGAGAATGTCCAAGCAAATGACCCCGGTCTAAGAGAAAATTGAATGGATCGCTCAGACGCATGAATACAAATTTCCCCCTATACCCCGAACCAAATCTCACTGTCTCAACCTTGCTGGAAATGTTTGGATGCCAGACTTTAGTGAGGAACTTCACCTTCGGAGGTTCAAAGGGATATCTAGAGAGAGAGAAAAACACAGATCAATCATAAAGGCAAATCTGAAGAAAATCAAAGTATGATGCTGTACCTCGCTGGAATTTCGATGCGGACGACGAAAGTGCCGTTTTCATATCTGAGAGTGATGCACAGAGACTGAAGACATGCGGTCATGGAAAACACAAGGAGGAATGGAAACAATTCGGATCTTTTCTATTATCCAGTCGGGCGGTTAGTGTAATAGTTGGTCTTAGTAATATCAAATGCCTATGTGCAGAATTTAGGCCATGATTTGATTGAAACTGTCGGTCATTATTCAATATGATTTTGGGGTTATCATACGGTGTGTCTTGAGGTCCTTGAAATGTCCCTTCCATTAATGACATGGAATCTCCGACGATTTTTATCGATATTTTCGACGACTTGTCGCCGTCTTCAAGATCACGAATCTCTTTCTACCGAAGAGCACACAAATCATGTTTTCTCAGCATGGTAAAGAAGAACGACGGTAGCTGAATACCTGAATTCTGCGCGTGCAGCTTGTAGCACTAGTACTTCCGCCCCGAAAACTACACAGAGTCTTGGATGTGAATTTCAAGCTACTCCGTTCTACTTGTGGGATATACGCACGCAAAGAGGAGCAACATTCAATATTACACAGCAAGCTAATAAATTCTTGGATCGAAAACGCATTCTATCGATTTGTTTGTTTTCTTGCAGCATTTGCGCTTCGTTGGCGTAGAAGCGGTAAGGGCGGGAGCATATAGGGTGGTTTTATGGGAAGGAGGGCAGTGGTTGGTAGGAATGGGACTGAGGAAGATGGAATGCTGGGAGGATGGGAATGCTGATGATCACCCATTGCATCACGTGCAAGGGCAGTTCAGCCGAGAAATGCCATATAAAAATGTGAGTCTCACTGCCTGTCGCAAGCAAAAAAAGATATGGATTTTCAATGTTTTCTCTTGTACAACAAACCCGCTGCGCGGAGGCCGAAGGCATCGCAAATTTAGACCTGCGACAACAAAAAGTGATCAGTTTTCCTCTTCGCCCGCCGTTTCCGTTGCGGGAGAACGGCAGGTTTGAAACTGTGGAGAAGGAGGAGAACCCAGAGCCGACGAAGTGAGAGGGGGGCTGAAGCATGGCGGCCCGCGAGGCGTCAAGTTGCCATTCTAGCGAGAGAACCCCAAATAGTCCCTTCTGGTTAATTGTTCGCCGTGCGGTTACTGATGCGTTCGACCGACGGGAGAATGGGGCTCGCGAGCAAATTGCCATTGGTGTTATCTTAGACTATCTCTACATTCCAGACTTTCAGTTGGAGGTAGTGATGGCGTTTCGACAACCACATGCCAGTAAATCTATCTTTATTATTGTTTGATTATCATTGAAAGTATCCTTCTCCTCCTCCGCTTGCTCTTCCTCTTCAGGACCACGGGACGATAATAGACACAGTGTGCATATCACCGTTTTCAACGCACGTCGCCACTGGGGCTAGGGACGCCACAATACGGTGCTCAACGTGATCAAATGCTTATCGATGATGTTGATATTTTATTACATTTCACAAACAAAAGTGTAATTATAAGGGTCTACTCGATGGCAACAAGACGCAAGGTACGACAGCTCACAGGCCACAAACACTGGATAACGTGCCTCACGTACACCCCAGACAGGTTAACATAATCTAACATAAACTTCCCCTCTCTTAGCGCTGTATCTTTGTTAACATTATCTTAAATCTCATTGAACTAACTTCTCTTTAGCAAGTATTTGATTTCCGGCTCCCGTGATTGCGATATCAAGGTGTAGTCATAGCAGCTGCTTTGTAGCAGCGCAACGTCATAGTTTTAGGTGATTTATGTCACTTACAAGAGCATGGCTGTGTGATTCACTGTTGTTACTAGATATGGTGGGCTGGGGAAAAGGCCAAAAATTATGAGCTGGGAACCATCACGGTCACTACTACTAAGTAGTTGTGAACTGTTGTAATGTTATATCGCTGTCGTGTTTGGAGACATAAAACTTTCCAAGCAACGATGGCAAGTACGTGAATAATGTATCGGATCCAATAGCTTGGGCGATTTTGACAACTAATGCTGGGTGGTTATAGGCAGGAGAAACCTTCGTGGAGAAAGAACGCATTCATCGAGTAGCTCATATGGGACCTGTGACTTGTTTCGCTGTAACAAGTGACTCCAAGGTGGGGTATCTTGTATTAAGACGATCATTTGTGGAATCATTTGATTAAATCTCTCTTTCCCTCTCTCTCTCTCTCTCTCTCTCTCTCCCTCCCTCCTTCCTCCTCCACCAAATTTACTGCTATCCATACCATGAGCCTTCAATTCTCCTCCCTCATTATGCCATCTATCTCTCCAGTACAATTTAAATAACATTGCTTTATCCCATCATCCCCCCATCTATTATATCGTGCCCACCATTCATTAAGCTAAGAAATAGAAAGAAATACTCCATACTACTACTACATATCTTCTGCTTCTGGTCGTCAGGTTTTAGCGTCAGGATCAGACGACATGAGTATCAAACTTTGGTCCATTCCTGGAGGGGCCCTCATCAGAGTAATAAACCACTAATTCTTTCCTCCCCTACATTCATACAAGGGGGGGAGAGGATGAGAAGGGGAGAGGGTAGTGTGGAAGATACGTAAATCCTGAGTGATCAATTCCCAAACCCCTTGCTCTTACAGACGATATCATGGCATCGGCACCACATTACCTCGTGAGTGAATCAGCACATAGCATAGGCAACACAACACAATCATCGTATAGCATGAACGTTGTGTAAATCTACAGAGTAGCTTTCTCGGAGGGGAGCATGCTGGCGTCTGCCTCTAAAGACTCCACGGTAGCAAACCACATTCCGCAAATTTAATTAGAACTAGAGTATCCATTCTGGTGTCTTTCGACGAGAATAGCAGTAATCGCGGCGTATATGTGAGAAAGCTGAATTGGCTAAGTCAGGGAGAAGGATTAGAGGGGTGAGGAATGTAGATATATCATTACTTAATACACCATTACTGTCAGCTACGGATATGGAAAATAGAAGAAATCGCAGCAACGGCAGAGAAAAAGCAAGCTAGGCAAAATAATTATCAGAGCAACGACAGCGGACCTCGGCCAATCAATGCGACCACGATTAAACGTAAGAAGACCGGTTCAAGAATGTTGATAAACAAGTTGAGATGCAGTCTAGTTTCATAATTTTGGATGTACTTCATTTACAGTGTGGAACACGCAAACGGGAGGAAGCAACGACAAACACGATTATAAAACTGGAAGCGATGTTTCAACGCAACGGGTAGTAAGCTATGAATGAACTCGTTAGCCTTTTATAATTAGCAGATCACCAGAATAAGAATACGTGGGAACGCACTCATTGGGATCCTTTCCCCTATTTTATTAACCACTCCTCTCCCCTACAAAATCGTTCTGAAATCCCTCGTTCATGTCACGTCTCTTAGTTAACGACTACTGTGTTCTCCCTCTTTTTTTCTGACCAATCATACCAACATTAGCTACACTTATACCTAAAAATCACAAAGATATATCTATCTCCAGGCCACCCAGATGATACGAAGCGAAGTGTGCTTTGATTCAGCTCCTTCCGGCGGCGGTCATGACGCTGCTTCTGTCCCTGAAAGGTGGTGATAGCACGTATTTCTCAAACCGAAGTAGAATTACACAAATATCTTCTTCTTATTATTATTCTCCTTCTTTCATGTGCGCAGAATCGAAGTAGTGGCTGCAGCATGCAGCGATGGGGTAAAAAGTTCTCCGACTAACATCTTTTTGGAAAATGTCTATCGTGTTTCAGCCGCCCTCATAACTATTGTAAACACCTAATCGTCAATTATAGATCGTAAAAATCTGGTCCTTCAGAAAGGAATCTAGCCTTCTTCACAATGCAACACCCGTGGAAGGAGCACATAAGGACGAAGATGATGAAGGCAGCGACGTTGAAGAGGGGGTTGAGGATGACCCAAGCCATGATAATGATGATAGTAATAGTGATGATGAAGAAGATAGTGAAGAAGAGGAGGACAGGAAGCGAGGGGAGGTCTCGCCATCTATGTCATCACACCATGCAGCAATTTGTGAAGAAACCAAAATGAAGCTGGAGTTTGAGATTGATGCTGCGGAAGGTCGAAAGATAAATGAGAAAATGAACCAAAAAATTCCAATAAATTCGTCAAGCGGGGTGTTCCCCACCGTTGTGTTTGCCGCTGTAGTTCATTACGGGCCTGTTTTCTCGAGTAGTTACCTCCCTCAAACAAGAAGCACCTTCATCCAAATTGCACGCTTTGATTTCGCACACCAGGTGATGCTGGTGGAAATGCGAAGGCAAACGAGGATAGCATGACTTCAGTCGCTATGCAAACTACAGCGAGAAGGATCGCCGTTGGAACATGTGATATGAGTTAACTAACCAAACAAAAATAAATCGGTTTATTCGAGATTCTCTCCTCGCGGGAGTCTTTGCCTGGCTCACTCGAGATCTTTTTCCCACAAGGTGACCAGCAACCAACTCATGATTTGATATTTTGTGTGCAGGCAGATATAGTGCCAGGGAGAAAAGTAATATGGGTTCTGTGAGCCTCTGGGAATGGTACTACACTGCTACTACTACAACTTAGTACAGTTGCCTTTGATTATTTTGTTCATGTTGTCTCATCTTCCAGGTCGCCGGATAATTCAGCCGAATTGAGGGGAATTGTTTACACAAGGCCAGCAAGAAAGGTAATCGTCGTATGGGCTGCTATAAAATCTTTTCGTGGAACATGTTGTATGAGCTAGTCACATTATTCTGTAAACGAACACACTAAATGTCTACGTTATTCGTCACAGATATCATTGACCAGCGACGGAGTTGGGCTCATAATTCTACCAGAAGAGAGACTTGCTACTACTGTTTTATTCAAAAGTGTTGATGGTATGTACAGATTTTAAGTATTCTTTAAAAAGTGTTGCAATGGAACGACTATATTTCCGCCAGCGCTATCACTGTGAAACGGCGATGGAATATCTAGAACACATCTAGTACATGCGCACGTGTTGCTCACGTGCCTTCGCTCGCAGGCACGTGGGTGTGCTGTGCCGAGGCGGGTCCGCGTGTCTCCGTTTGGCCGTCTAGCCGCGTGCACGGCGGGTCCAGGGGCGTGCATGCAAGTCGAGGTCTGGGAGACGTCGTTTGCACAATGCCCACGTGCGCTCGGATCTACGCACATTGCACGTGCATGCGTGCGTGCTGATCGACGCACTGCTGAAGCACGATGCCGCACCGTGTCATTCATATGTGTGGTCAACCTCATGACCCATTGTGCGCGTGAAATTTGTAGCTTAGACTAGAAATTGCGTGCACGTGCATGTTCTCAATCCAAAGCCGATGAATGTGCGCATGCTCGAGCGCCGAGAAGCGACAATGCGAATTGCTGCTGCCTAATGTGTGCATGGAGTTTGCGTGCATCGTCGAGGCCTCCAAGCAATGGTGTGCACCTGATTCTAGTGTATTTCAATATCAATGCTACTTCTGATGCCGTCAAGATAGTGTTTGAGCGGCAATAAAATCGTTGAGATAGCCTGTCATTATAGGAGGCCATCTGCGTATCCGTCCTACCCAATCTTTATCAAGATACTTTCCGCAACCGGCTGATCAAATAAGGTGTGGAGGGATAGGGAGGGGGTTGGGATATATTTAATAACTAAGATAGAAAACTACATTTAGTTCCACTCGTACCGTTTATACGCTCACACGCATACTGCCAGACTTGTCTTGCATCACTATCTTGTCCCTGCGAACATATTTATGGATGATGAGAAAAAAGCATGCAGGTAAGAAACAAGAATCATATTTCATACAGGAGTGTGCGCTTATTGTCGAAAGTGTCCATAGAAGAAGAAGAAGAAGAAGAAGAAGAAGAAGAAGAAAGTTGTTGTAGACCCACCTGATGCCAATACAACGCCGCCAACGCCGCCCGGATGTCTACAGATCTTAATTTATATGGAATATCATCAGCGGTAAAAGCACAAAAACATAGTCACACTGCACACAGAAACTAGTAGGGAAAACGTATAGCCAAAAACTTGTACAGAGATATTTTTTGGGAAAGGATTGAGCGAAAAGATACATCATCAAACCAGATAACACACATCCATCAATAGATTGCTTATACGTGGGTGCATCCTTTGTGTTGACCGCCACATTGCTATGAGCTATATGTTTGACTACCCTGGGCCTCTCCTCGATATGGCAACCATTTCTCGTAAAGCCTGCTGCTCCTCTCCAAGCTGCATATACATATTTAGGTGTTATACACACACAGCTATTCTCTTTTGAACCGCTTATGTGTGGTGTATGTGTGTGTGTGTGTGTGCGTGCGTGTGTGTGTGCGTGTGAAAGAGTCAGTACTTGAACAAGCATGAGCGCGGCGTTGGATGCTGCATATATCGCCCCATCTAGCCTCTGTGTGGTGCTTCCTCCCTTTCGTAATTATTTCGCACCAAATATCAGACAGCAATATAATGATGATGATGATGATGATGATGATGATGACAAGAACCAGAAAACAAATAGTATAACACCTCCTCATTGGCGTAACGCCTAAACATCTTACATCCCAAGAAATGAAGACAACTAGTCTCTCACCTCTCCACGAAACCCCTTAGCACGTTGGAATAGATCACGCGCGGCCAAATAATCTGTCAATACCCATATGCATATGAGCGGCAGCGGAACAAGGAGAAGTATCGGCGGCGACGACGATTAACCGTCCCCCACTCCACTCCCTCCCACGTATTTCAACAACAATTTCCGGTGTCCTCCTCACCATCCCGTGCGCTTTGCCATTTTCCCAGAGACGCATAGCAGTTGCCTAGGAGGGGTGTTATGACAAAATGGTGTATGCATGCTGCTTGTTAACCACGGCCTACTTGATGCATGCAGCTTTGATATCGGGCGTCCGTTCTCAGTAATATGAGGGGGGGGGGAGGGGGTTGTGATGATATTCGATGCTCGCTATTCTATGTTTAGCATTACCACGGCTGTTGACTACGTATGGATCAGGGTTTACCTGTAATCAAGAAGAGCATATCGCAGCGGACAATATCAAGACAAATATCATTCCTTTTTCCTCATTCTCCTTCTCCTTCTTCTACTTCCTTCTCTCTCTCTCTCTCTCTCTCTCTCTCTCTCTCCTCTGCTGGTAACGGAGAACATGTTTTGACTCGTACCAATGTGTAATATTGTTAAGTAACTCTGTCTAACTGTTCTCACGAACGTTTTGCTCAAATGCAATCTCGATAGCTCTGTCGTAGTCTCTGTTTATGATTTTAAAAAATAATTTATATACGAAATGTCAAGATGACAATGACGATGGTATTCCGTCGTGAAATGATGATAACTTTCAAAAAAATAAACTTTTTTCAGCTTGAATTAGAGGATAACACCAAAGTCCGATACATTTCCCACTTCCACAACATAATTAGATCGCACGGAATCTCTAATATATTTGACAAGGTATCGATCGTATGCTATGCAAACCCCCTTATTATCCTTCGCTATTTATGTCTCTTCAACTCCCTCTATCTCCTTCCCTTACAACTTTATTGCTTTTTCCCAATTAGCCAGGCCCTCGTATGCCAATGCACGTCCTGCGACAACTCAATTTTAATTGCAATAAGCCATTGGACGAATAAAAGGAGTGAATAGGGAGGGAAAAGACAAGAGAGCAGGATAGGTATAGAAAAATATTTTGGATCTCTCTAGGGCGGCGAACATTAGCATTACAAAGAAACTTGCATGCTTTTTACTATACCGGATAGTAATCTTCCATCAAACCCAGCATCAGTTAGAGAGTCGCCTAATTTATCATAAAATGTGTATTCTTCATCACCGTGGTTACGACTGAAAATCACCAGAATTCGATTTCTAGTAAAGATTTTCCTTCACAGTTGATGCGAGGAGAAGACATACGGGAATGCATAGCGACTTATTATATATTGTTGCTCGCCTGTTAGATGTTTCGCGTGGATGGCCAAAGCCGCGTCATAATCACGCACAGCCGCTTCGAAATCCTAACAAATAGAGAGGAAATAAAAGATAAGAAAGGAATGTGCAGAGGTGCGAGTGCGTGTGTGTGGTTTGCTTAAAAAAGTGATTGAATGTGAGTCAGCTAATGTTTGGCTCTAATAACGTATCACATTACCCTAGTCTCTCACACAAGTACAACATCATCCTACAACCTAAACACACCTCCAGTACACTCTAAACACTTCTCATCATCCTCATCATCCTCATTCCCATGACCCCCATCATTCTCATCACCAAAAGGAGCAAAGGCAACGAACCTTCATATCAACATAGGCCTCTGCCCGTGCTGCAGACCACTTGAAGTTATCAGGCTGCGATTTTACCAACTCTCCGAGAACATTCGCCGCCTCTTTGAAGTTCATTTCTCCGTATATCTCTGTGGCTTGCTATCCAAAACATAAAGTTACAGACAGCGAAGACGAAGGTCCCTCCCCCCCCGCGCGCAAACACACACACACACACACCACACACACACACACACACACACATACACACACACACACACACACACACGCACGCACGCACGCACGTACGCAGACAAAATTATAATCAAATACACCTTTTCAAGGAACTCCACTTTATTGCTTCCATCAACTGAGGCAACTGATGGACGTCCTCCGAGTAAGCAACCTCCGAGTGCCAAAGCTCCCGAACCCGCAATGGATGAGGATACTTGTTCATCGTAAAATGTGAAGGATGGGGCGTAGGTAGACTTTAGTGTGATAAAGATGACAGGGAAAGAGCATGTAAGGTACCACGTCTTCTTGAAGTGTGGAAAGCAAGATTCCTAGTAGTACGACTATTTTTTCGAATCACCAGCCGCCCCCGCCTTGGCGCCGACGCTGTGCATCTGGCTGAGGCAAGGAACAAAATCGAGAGGAAGAGAGCAATGCTTACTCTAGTTTTCATCTTGGAGTGGCAGGGGCCAAGAGACTGGTTATGGGCGAGGACAGTGGCACGTATCGATGGTGGTGTGGCAAAGCCTTTTTTGGAATATGTGTGGCAGCCCTCCTGTATTCTAATTAGCCAAAAAATATAGGCCATATTCCGACATCGACATGACAGCATTCCTCAAAATTCATGATTTCCTATTTTATCTGTTCATCCTGCGACATCTTTTCCCCGATTGTCGCAGGATGGAAACTACATACGTGAAACCAGATTCCTTCTTCAACGCAGGCCGCCGACCGAAACAATCAAACCCTCCTAGCCTCGCGATTCGCTTCTTCTTCTTCATGCCCAGAACAAGAATGCAGCATTAAAGACAATGTTAGCTACACCCAAAGTGCAAACTTCACCGCGCCTTTGCAAGAGATGAATTTGTTCACACTGTTGCGCGCACTACTCTCACCGCATTGTGCCTCCTCTCCATCTACAACTATATTATTCCCCCTTGTACTTCAAGCTTTTTGAGGTCACCTATCTCAGGGGAGGTATCATGAATCTCAGGCTTCTGGGAGCCATGCAATGTGCACAGCAAACCAAGCACACTGAGAGATGCCGTGGCGTATCAAATTATGTTTCGTACGAAAAATAAATTTATTAATAATTTTTTCGTTCTACTATACATGTCGTACAATTTATAAGAGATTATGTCCTCTGAATCAAGGGGAAACGTCATATGCGACATAGCCAATATTTTATTTGTGGACCACAAAGGCTGTATGATACATGCAGTTGCAATAAGAGAACTGGTGGGACAATACTTAAACTTTCTTGTTTTTTTTAACTAGATCTAAGGGGAATTAATGTTTGATGTCGCATCCGGTATTCCCAATGCGTTTTGCTTGTAGATTATTGTAAGGCGATTATCGCGTGAGCATTTTCCCGCCAAGCGATTTCAAATGCGACACGGGTCAGAACTGCTTCTCACCAAGACCCGATATTTTTGAATCACGACTTAAAATCGAAGTCGCCATTGATTATTGTAAGTCAATGCAGACGCCGCTATGTTTAGAAACTGTTCTAACAATTTCTAGAATCTAGGAATTGCGACGATTAATCCAAGTCGCTCCCGATTGTTGTAGGGGAAAATGGACGCTTCATTAAAAAACCGTTCCTAATCTTGCGATTGAAACCGTTCTTAATCTTGCCTCTGGCCTTCAGTAGTTACGTTTGATCTAGCGGGCGCTGTGCATCTTGCACCCCAATGTAGCACGGATTTAATGGAGAGCGTTCAAGTGTCTCCGCATGTTGGCCTTAGTGTTGGAAGGTCTGAAATCAAAGGAGGCACTGTGAGAGGCTTAAAATGCCCAAAGTGTCGGAGGCGCTATGAAACTGCTTCCGATATGCTGTTCCATTTAAAATCCCATTTCGACGTCATTAGGAAAGGATGTGGCGATGCTGCAAAACAAAAACAACATGATCGAGCAAACAACAAAGAGAGGAATATAATGCTCGAAAGTGCAAAAAAGATGTGCACAATGTTCGCACCAACCGCCATCTACAAAGAAACAAAAATTAATAGCTCTACTTCAAAAATTAAAGTAAAAATAGGCAAAAACACATTCAAGAGAGCAGGTCACGGGCCGTTCGCTGTGCACAACTCCGATTTCAAGAGCTACAGATCAGGCCCTATGATATCTCTACGTGATTCCATAGAGGACACCGTGAGCCGCAGTGAAACCTCTTCCGTCATGCCGGCCCATTTCAAGAAGTCCCATTCCATTAACAAAGACATTGGCGAAGCTACAAAACTGAAAAAACAACATGATGGAGCTAAGAAGAAGAAGATAAAACCCATCACTAAACGTGCCAGGCAGCTGCCAGCGAACACCCCAAAACGATCTCCTCTTGTAGTTGCCTTTGATGCCCTCGAAGAGCAGGTGCGCAGATCGGAACTGGGGACAAAATCTCCAATGACCAAGACCCAAAGGTACCTGCGTATTACCAACTCTAGAGAAATAAAAAAACTCAAAAGTATCGGTGGTACCAGGATGAGAGCCCAACCGAATTCAGCCCAGACTCCCCTCAATGTCGGCCTTGATGAGGCCCGGTTTGAAAATGATGAGGGAAAGATCTCCACCAACATAATCGTAGATTCAAAAAGTCCAGCGTGCAACAAAATCCGCGACCATGCTAATATGTCAGAGAAGGATCGACACACTTTCAGAGCCCTTTACATCAAGACTGACTGTGAAGCCCCCCCAAAGGTTGAACCTACAGCTCTTCACGAGAAAATAACAACATCTCAAGTAAATACACGATCTCCTTCCAGGGTAAATGCTATGGAATCCCATACTCAAGTAAATAGTAAGAGGGAAAAGCTACCTCGATTTAATTTCAAAATAAGCAAGAACAATTTTAGGGGAAGACCCGGGCCGTTCGCGGTACGCAACTACGGGTTTAAGGGAGACAGTTCAGGCTCCATAATGCCTCTACATGATTCCAAAGAGGACACCCAGAGCCGCAATGATCGAGAGTGGAAGTGCTTACCAAGTTTTAGCCTCAAAACAACATTTTTAATCACATCGATCCTGCTATTGCTATACGCGGGAGTGTGCACTCTGGCCCTTGTTGCGACAATAGGGCAGCATCGAGCACAAGCTAATGAGGGCTATGATTTTCAAATCCTGATATATTATACCTACCTCTTCGGCCAGGAGGCACTCTTGTTCATCCTCTACTTGCGAACCATAAAGCCCTCTTTGGTGCATCGACAAAACTTGCGCACGTGGAGCGGGATCATTGCCGTGATGTGCTTCTTCCGAGTCTTAACTGAATGGCGAGTTGTACGCTCAAACATTCCTCTGGCAGTCGTGGGAATTTTCGCATGTTTTTACGGGCTGGCTAACATGGTCTGCACCCTGTTTTATCCTTTGTATTTACTGTCGGACGCGGGCCTGCTGGGCGATGAGAAGAGGGGGAAAGCTCGATGCTGGCAAGTACTCAGCATCACGAGGCACCCGACGATGGTTCTATTCTACATCCCATTGATGTTAGTAACCTTTTGCCTACCCTTGGTTTTTCCTTTTGACCAAGCGATTTTTACCCTATTACTTGCCGTCTGGTCTGTCTTCGGCGTCATTGCACTTTTGTGCATGGCGGCCCTGAAAGAATACTTCAGACATGACTACATTGGGTACGTGCTATATTGTGCGGTAACATCGTATAGCCCGCGTGTGGTCGGTAATGTGATATCTGCCCTGACGCGCTTGAAATTCGCCTACAGAGGCGCGATGCTTGTTGTTGCGACAAAGGTACCGATCCCAAGATCAGCTTCCAAGCAGAAATACATTGTAGTGCCTCTGGGAAGATTCTTCTTTTTGTCTACTCATCGCGTCGAGATCTTCTAACTTCTAAATTTGGCTGGCATGTCTCTCACATAATTTTCCTTCTGTCAAATTGTTGCGTCTTTTTGTGCTAGCGCGCTGTGCTCAAAGTCTCCTCGTCATCGTGTGCGATGCCAATCATTATTAGGTGATCTTCCAGCTAGGCATGTTCATGTTATCAGTGCAGTTGAAAGTCTTGGCTTCACACGGGGCGCGCGGAACAAACGCGTTGCTGTTCGCGTGGCAAATAGGCCAATATTTCATCATCAACGCGCTCTTTCTAGATGCAGGATTTGACGCGGAATTTTTAGTTATGTATATCGTTAACATGGGTTCTTCGATCTTCAGGGACAGCGGTGAGCACTCGTCATTTTAAGAATTTTCTTCTCAATGCACCCACCCATCTCCTATCCCAACATGATTATAATTCTCCTCCCTCACTGTCCATCATCCCACTCAGGTATGTTGCATGAATTCTTCTGCAAGTACATAATGAAGATGACGAACAGTATCGATATAGCGAATGAAATGAAAGAACAATATACCCTCACGCAACAGAATTCTCTTGCGACGGTGCTATGCGCACCTTTACTTCTTGTGATGGTGATGGTAGAATATGCAGCAACTATGGGCGAGAAGCCATTAGGAATTCCGCTCATCATGGCTACTGTGGACAGGTATCGCAGGTGCAAAGAGTTTGTTTAGGAGGAGGAGTTATCTTGTGTGTACTGCACATCCTGATGATGATGACCATAGAGCGCTTTTGCCTATGTCTGTATGTAAATTAGGTCCAACATAAGGGATGTTTTACTGGTTTTTGTCATCATGGTGCCTACAAATAGCCTTATTGCCTGGGCAGGGCACCATTTATTCACCAAGCGAATGTCTCGGTCAGTAAAAAGGAGGGAAGGGGAGATACACACACGATAAAAATAACACAACTAAGGGCTTGTGAGCAGCTATGCGCGAGAATGTCAGTGGACCTTGTCATCGTTGCACAAGTTTCTCCTCCATTGTCGTAGGAATACCAATCTCTCCTTTGACCTTTGCAGATTGGAAAGAAAGTCAATCTTAGATCGACTGGGTTCTCCTTGGACGTTGACTAAAAGTTCGTCCCTTGTACCGCTCCAATTGGACTTTGCAAAGTCAGAAGAGGGGGGGGTGGCGAATGGCGCCGTCGGTAACACTCCCAAAAGTCATCAAGGTGTGAGTC
Source organism: Bigelowiella natans CCMP2755 (assembly GCA_000320545.1). Lineage (NCBI taxonomy): Eukaryota > Cercozoa > Chlorarachniophyceae > Bigelowiella > Bigelowiella natans. The sequence goes on from ADNK01002490.1 coordinate 78,412, forward strand.
TGGATGTGTGCCACTTCCATCATTAGTCATGTCTCTGCATTATGCATGCGCGTTGATGACATTCCGTTGAAGCGATAGCGATAGAACTTGCGCACACGACTGGCTGTTTGTGTGTTTGTCTAGGCGGCGTACAAGAAGATCCTTCAAATCCATCCGTCCCCGGAGAAAACCGCTCGAGTTTTTCGCCGCCAGCTTTAGGAAGCATGAAGGGCGAGATGTTTGCGATGTACAGCAATGCAGACGAGAGGGGGAAGGACGAGAAGTCAAAGCAAAACATGCAAAACGTCAGCTCTCGAAGAGATGAACGACAACGAAGCACAGTCTCTCAAACGTCAACAACAAAGCCGTCAATCCCGATTAGAGGTGTCCGGCCTTCTCAAGAATCCTCTCGTCATTCTACAAGTCGCAGTGAAACACGTTCTAGCAACAGGAGCAGCTCAGCGGGTACCTCTGTGGCCATGTCTCTCCCTCGAGTATTAGGTGGGAGCGATATCAAGATTCGGAAAGAAAATAGCGACAGCAGCACTCCATCTAGGACTTCGTGGCTAGGAAAGAAGCCCCGCCGAATGCACACGCGCACGACAATCTTCGCAAAGAAAAGAGTGAAGAGGGAGGTTCGCGATCTATGGCGTAACAACGGGCTGCTTTTTTTTTTCGTGGTATGCGTCATGGTCAACTCAACGAGACATTGGACACTGCTGCATTGAACATTCATAATTGGACACTTCGGACCGCATGCTCTCTTGTATGTTTGCATGCTTGGTGTCTGCAGCATCGATGCCAATCCCCAACACTGAAACTGAGCTGATGATGTCATGTGCTTATTGTCGACAGCAAACAGCTATGTTTTAGTTTTTGCGTTACTAATTCTCTAGCGGAAAAGTCCAGAAGTATACGCGGTGACAGTTGCGTTTTGTTTCTACTTGGCGCCGAGAGCAATGCGCAGACAGCGATGCGAACACTTCAATTTGCTGCATGCTAGCATTGCAACAGATAAAACAATGTCATGATGCATGAGATGGATGCGTGAACATAGTTGCTCTTGATTGGGGGGGGGACATGGATGAGTTGTCAGCATTTCCCGTGATCCTTTCGAATCAAGCATTGAAGGTACTTCAATTGTTCAGGAGTGTGGACGCCTTGATCAGAACCTTCAACCGTCTCATTGGAATTGTGTCAGCCATTCATCAATTCATTTTGAGGCACCAATCGCCACCAGCATGCTAGCATGGCAATCACAATCGATTCGATCGCGCAGCACATCTTGGAAATTATTGAACGCTACGCGTGCGCCTAGTGTATGACATCTTCGTTCCTATTGTGGAAATCACTGCGAGGATGTGCTAGATGTGCTCAAACAAAAAACTGGCAAAGCCATGAAGCCAAACAGACTGCCACTTACCACCCTCTAGCCTTACTAGCTAGCTAGCCTAGCTGCGATGCAGTGCCACACTATCGATTCATCATGCTAGCATGGTAACGCATGTGACAGCAATGACCCATCAGCAACAGTGCGCACAGCAGCATGCAGTGTGTAGTGCAGGGAGTGCCACGTTTGTTTGAACAGGCTAGCAGGGTTAGAGGGGGCGATGACAGGCGAGCAAGTCACGAACGACACTCCGCGTAGTTGGGCAATGCCACACACACACACACACACACACACACAGTGAGAGAGAGGGAGAGGCAGCACAATCATCATACGCAAGGCATGTACGTACGTATGTGAAATCACTAGGTCAAATGTTGCTATGGCATTGCTCAAACAGATCAGCCATAAGCAACACTCTTTGCTGCATCATACAAGTCTTAACAACAACAACAGCAACTTATCGTCATCGAAATACCCCATTTACTACGTCCGAGCGGTATTAGGACTGGCACACGAGATAGTTAATTTTATATGGAAGATGCATTGCACAAAAATCTATCGACCAGCATCGACGAGGGGAACCAAAGGTCATTTCTTCTTCTCCTTGATGTACACACTTTAATTTTTCTAATTATGTCATTAACAGGAGGGTGAGCTCTCCTGACGCCTCCTCTTCAGGTCCCCTAAACCATGAAAACTTCGATGCATCCACCTGTGCACACACGATACTATCAGTTTCATTCTAATGCGCTCTCTCTCCCCCTCTCTCTCTTATTCACACACACACACACACACACACACACACACATCGCACGCACACAGACATTTTGTATATCTGGGTTTAGAAATGAGAAATTTTGTAAATGTTGCCCATTGCGAGGTTCGTGCTTCAGCAAAAAGCAACAAACTGCAGTGCTGCAAGATGCCGAAAAAATGGATTCCTCACTGTAATACGATAAACAACCGGCACTACGATACTACTCAAATTAATGAGTTCTACTAACACCTGCGAATAACTACGAAGTACTACCTGCATGTGTTGAGCAACAGCCTTGCGCAAGCTGTCCGGGCTTGTCTGGCCTTTGAATCTGTGATGAGCAATGATGATAAGTTAAATGTGTAGGGAAGTAATAGTAATAGCAGAATGCAGCACTTTAGCAAAAAGCAAGCATGAGGATAAGTGCCATTGATTGATGATACTTTCTCATCCATAGGAAATGTACATATTAAGATGAGATGGTTTATTATATGATATATGCTGGAGAGCAACTACAGGGCAACAAGGAATACGACGATTTCGGTACAAAGTAGCAAATAGTGATGTAGCATGGAACATATGTTTATATTATATATATATATATATATATATATATATATATATATATATATATATATATGCGTGCGTTGTGTATGTGTGTTTATTCATGCTTGCTAAACATTACCCGAGCTTGAACTGAGCGGCACGAGATCCATCCTTTCGTCTCACATTCACGACGCATTGGCGCTTCCCCTAAATAAGGGGGGGGGGATGCAAAAAACCACATGTTCACACATAGGCGCAGCTACTTACAAATAGGAGCGATATATACATTACATATATATATATATATATATATATATATATATAAATATGCATACTTATAAAATCACACTTAAAATTATAATCATAATCCTAATCATTACCGCAGCGTCTTGCATTGAAACATCCGGGTTGTTCGCATTTGGTTGCTGTTGTTCGGTAGTGACAGAATTTGGTATAGAAGCTCCTGTCGTCGCCTCAACACCCTTGTAGTGAAACATAACATCACACACAGAAATAGGGGGGGGTGGGGGTTCCAAGCCATGAACATAACTGTCCATTTTCAGACAACAATTTCTTCTCTTTCTATCTCTCCTACGCGTCCATCAGATTCAGTGTCATGCGAGGAGAACGCCGGGGAGGGGGGAATAACGCGCAGGAGATATATTAATACTACGCCTAGAAGCAAAGTACTAATACTGCTACTACCACAAGCTGCTGCTGAAGTTGTTTAGCATCGATAGTATTGAGCAGCATGTTGATCTGGCGGTCCTTAAGTGCGAGTTGCTGCTTAAGTTCTTTCGCCTGTCTATCCCCTGTCTTTTTCAGGTGTCGGATGCCCTTCTTCAGGCTTTCTATCTCCTTTTGCACGTGCACAGAGGGAGAAGGTGCTTTGCTGCCTGCTCCAGAGCCCTCCCGTGACCCAGCGCTTACTCCCCCATTCTGGCTTCCCCCTGCAGCCGCCTCTCGTCGTGCTGCACGGTGTTTTAGGTAGCTCTCGAGCCGACTGCTGGGGAGGGTTCCCCCCCCTCTACTACTACTTCCGTCGATTCCAAGCGCACTAGCCACGCGATGCATGGCCTCCTCTCTTCTGATCAAGCTCCCTGTACCACCGCGTCGTGGAGTGATGGCGTCAAGAGGCACGCCTGCTCGGCGGAAATAATCAAGTTCTGCGGCCGTGGATCGGTCCGGGAAGTCAGCGTCGTAGCCGTCGTTATAGTAAGGTGGGGGGTATCGTCCACGAAGCCTGGTGTTTATGTATGGTAGGTGTGAGACGCAAACCAAAAATCCATCGTCATCATCATCACCATCATTATCATCGCCATCATTGTGGTCACCATCATGATCATCATCCGCTTCTTCTACTTCTTCTGCTTCTTCATCATCATCATCATCGTATTCTTCTCCATTTGTCATCATTACTTCCCCATGCACAAAAGGTGGAAATAACTAACCTCGCCGAAGCAGTGAGTCGACCGCGAAGGGGCGGGCGTAATCCTCGACGCCCTCCATAGATACGGTCATAGCGGTGGGGAAGAGGGCGTGGTCTGTACCCTCGGAGAAGGTTGTCTCGCAATCGTCTTGGCCTTAATATACGACGCCGTGGGATCATGTTGGAAGAAGAGGAGGAAGGAGCAGCGTTGCTCCCGCCCCCACCCTTGCCAGCTCGTCGTCGCACAGCAGTCCTATGTGCAGCAACACTCAACACTTAATATTCTGCTGCATTTCGGCATTCTATTCGTTGCTACTGCTGTTGTTGCTACTTCTCCTATTCCTCCTTCTCCTCCTCCTCCTCCTACTACTACTACCACACTTTTCAAACGATGATGGAGATAATAAAAGCGAAAATTACAGAACAAATTTGTTGAGGATTACTCACTTGCTTTCGCGATTGAGTTTAATGACTTCGTCTAAAGATTCTGAAAGCTTCTTCACTGCGTCGCCCGTGGCGGCTTTCTTTTGCTCGGGCGTGAGAGGATTGACCTGCTGTAGCGACCTGAGATCACAGTAGGCGTTTGTACTTTGCTTCGGTATACAATTTCATATGCATCGCATTCCTGACCCCCACTCGATCTATTATTTCCACCCTATTTAGCTCTTGTAACCGATCCCGTCTCGCATCCCCCCTCTCATATTATTATGCCATCATCTGTTTTGTATACTAACGGTGTCTTGTCTTTCTCCATATCCATGCCAGCACTGCCGCCTGTAATGTGCGCACCGCCCCCTGATGTCTCAGTAGCGATGTGTTGTCCCCCTGCTGCTGTCGACCCGGCCTGACTTCCATCACCCGCAACGCAGGCTAACTTGCTCCGCTCTAGATACCCTGAGTTGAAAAATGATCATCAGGCTGATTGAGACTTTCCTCTGTGCCGCACTGTTCGCTCTACCTCCTCCTCCTTCCATATGTCCATGGGTGACACATAACACTGCCAATGTCCACCATAGAATAAGGAGAAAGCCATTGCGCCAGAGCCGTCGGCTCCTTGCATCCACCATCTGAAAGCAACTGTGTTTTGCTGCAAAAACGATTATCGTCCCTTCAGCTTTCTGGGTACGGGCAATAGTCAAAAATAGGACACGAAATCGTCAGAAAGTAAGGCTTAAATATGGACAGTATGCCGGCGGATGCCGAACAAGTGCTGCTCGCCTAGATCTACTTCATCGGATATTGTTTGGGATGATCTTAGTTGACTGTGCGCTCAAACATGCCACTGCTTTTACCCCATAGAGAATAGGACTTAGTTGTAAGATATTATGTGATGCAGTACTCGGAATATAATAGTGAATCCTAGATCTAGTCAGTAGGCGCTCTAACCTTCAACCTTCTGAAGGCGGGGCCGCCATTGCGTCCTAGAAAATGAACGTTCAATTGGACGTATATCGTATCACATTTTCGACAAACGACATGCAAATCATCGACATTCATATTGAAATTGAAGAATGATGTCGCAATACCAGAAACCCAGGCTGAATTTAATAGGAATTCCGTTCGAATTTCGGGTTTCTGTAATTCCCATCAGAAGAGAATTTCTGGTTCTTTATTTGCTGACCGTTAAAAGTGCTTAAAATGGTGGTAGTGTCCGTGCAATTTTTAAAAATATTTTACTGCGACAATCAAATATTGTACAATTATACGGTGTCCGCTAAACGTTGCCATATTTTTCTTCTCGGGATGATTTATGAATCGAAGCAAATTTTGGAAGTGCAAGGTGCTTTATGAGTATTTCTTCGCCTTTATACTCGAAAAAGGCGTAAAGTGTCCTACATTTGAGATGTCCTGCCTCGGAACTCGACAGCAAAGAGACAGAGGCCGCCTTTCTGTAGCACTCGCTCTAATACGACTGTAATAAATGGCCTACATTTAGAACACAAATATTCACAAAATCATGTCGTATGTATTAATTACCAACATTTTCAGTTGGAAATGCTCCCAATATGTTTCATCTTATGTCTTATTGCGAAAACCAAACACCCAACGAGACGACTGGTAGCATCCGAGCTGAACGTAGATCTAGTGTAGGCTGGGGTTGGGGGACTGTACGGAATATTATGGATTCTGCAAGCATGCTTTTTCATTTGCAAATAGTTTTGCAGCTGAAAGAGAGAGACGTTTAAATGTGGGATGAAAAATGCGAAGTAGACTGCACTAGATTTACAGGAAAACCTTCGGATTGGAATCAATCCATAGAAGTTAACGAGTCCGTAGTTGTACAGTGTAAATTTTTGCACATTCATCAAATGTGTGTGTGCGCGCGCGCGCACACACACACACACACATCGTTCCATAATATATGGATGGATTCACGGGCACATCTCTGACAGTATGTATAGTTCCTCAACAGAAAATTTTGGTTCTTATTTTGTTACCCAGACAACTGCAATTTTTTGGGGGAAAACGAAATGTCAAGTGAAGACCTTATCCCCGACGATGTGCTTAATTTTGACCCTTCCAAACTGAATGACTCGGATATTGCGAATCTTGAGAAAGATCTTGGAGATACAGATGTTTCTGCGATGAAGGAGGAGCTTAAAGGTAGTATACTGGTTTAAGCTCCTAGAATTATGAGGAAAGCGCTCTCTCTCTCTCTCTCTCTCTCTCTCTCTCTCTCTCTCTCTCTCTCTCTCTCTCTCTCTCTCTCTCTCACACTCTGTGAGAGAGAAAGCGCGGGGAGAGAAAGGGAGAGACAGAGAGAGATCACACACTCTCTCATATCTGTGACACATACTCTCTCGCGCGCTCTCTCTCTCTCTATCTCTCTCTCTCTCTCTCCAGCGCGAGCGCTCCTCCTCAAAAATATATATATAGAGAGAGAGGCAGAGAGGGGGGGGGGGGGTGGTCTCTCTATATATCTCTCT
>ADNK01002489.1:0-5000 GCA_000320545.1 Bigelowiella natans CCMP2755
AAAATACGTATATTTACAGGATGCATCCGCATATGAAGCTGAGAGAGCAAATTTTTGTTTGTGCTACATTGCGACGAGCTTGAAGCCTTTGTTTTCGAATCGACGGATAATCTCCCCAATGTGCCTAGAGGATAGGAATAGGTTTAGAAAGCCCACAATAAAGTCTATAGTAATGTTTCCAAGGTTTTGTTCGAATCCGATAAAGATTATCACCTGCGCTGGACGCCATCAGGCTTGATCGCGATGAACGTGCGCTCAACATTGGTTCCAGGAATTCCAGCTGGGGCAACGGCGTGGACGGCGGTGCGAGAGCATCCAGGACTAGCGCTGCGAATACGAATGGGTAATATTACATATTAGTTCGAATGCAATCATAACCTTCTTTCGCTTCTACGAGCGGGGGAACTTTTCAATGTTTCGAATTTAGTGGTACTGTTACCGAAGTGAGATGCCTCCTCCAAGGTTGCGCACCATCATCGGAGAGCGTATGGTGGAACGACCGGAGTCGTATTGTTGGAGGAGGAGGAGGAGGAGGAGGAGGAGGAGGAGGAGGAGGAGGGGGATAAGAATAGCGTCTTGAGAGGGAGGGTCGAGATCACGGGTTGGACGGAAGGAAGGAGGCAAAATTACCACGAGCTGCTGCAGCCTATTTGGGGAGGGGGATGGTGAGCTTAGAAAAGTATTGTACATGCTATTCGTCGAAGTGAAGAAAACAACTGCAGCTCGGATACCACGTTGATATGCTAATCTTACGAAATGACATCTAGAAGGGGCCTTATACGGACCCGCATCATCCGTGGATCTGCGTCGTCTCCCTCGTGGTACGATTGAGGAGGATCATATTTGAACCTGAAAGATGAGATGAGCTGTTAAATTTTGTCCGCTCTTATTGATGTCAGTCGCATTGAAGATGGAGAGGAGAAGGAAGAGGAGGACGACGAAATTTTGGCACCAGGAGTCTAGTCCGCCGCCAGTTCCACACGAGTCGATATCAAAGTTGGCAGATTCACCATTATCCATAGTAACCTGACAAATGCATGAAGATACATGGCTACCAAGGCAAAAGCTCCCTATTCCCACAGCCTCCTTAGCTACAAGGAGCACAACCTTACCCACCCTACTCATACCTTCTTAAATACAGCTTCGGCGGTGGGGCTGCGGCAAATGTTACCTGTTGTCAAGGTTGTCATTCATAAGTTCTGTTGGGTTTTTAACAGTTGAGATTAGCAGAATTCAAGGTATTCGGTCGAGTGCAACCAAGATATTGATGCTTCCAGGAACATAGTGTGACGATTATTTCTTTATTAATAATCGCACGCTACTGATGCTGCTAGGCTCACCCCCGAAACTATGCAATGGCATCTGTCAACTACCGAGGCACACAAACAGAACTTTCTGCTTTTTCGTAGCCCCTCCCTCCCCCGCTGTCCCGGCTTCTGCCCTGGTACAAATCACGCGTTGTGATGCATGCGGCAAGACGCCTTCTCTGGATCGGGCTCCAGGTACTTGCAGTCGAAGATGCCTCTGTGTTGTGTAAACAAATGGTCACGTGAGATGAGAGAAGGCACGTGAACGACTGTTGTCGTCAGCAACCATTTGTAGTCTTGCGAGAGCCCTCGAGGTGGGCGACATGGATCTCATGGAAGATCTAAATGGTGCGGACTGTTGCGTTTGCGCCGAGGTCGCGCTCAGTCCCAAGGTGAGAAGGTGCAGCAGCGCGAACATGATGGCAAGGGGGGTGACGTCGACGCCTACGGGCAATGAAGAGTTCCAAGTTGTCGAGGATTCGACAGAAAATAATGTTTTTTTTAAGGTAAATTCCGCATAATAATAATACATATTTGCAAATCGTTGCGGCAGAATATTACCACTTTACGACATGAGTTTAGCGAGTTGTGGAACCGATGAAATATGTTAGATGTATTTCTGATGAAAGTTAGTTTATTTTTAGAATCTGGACCTGGCGAAAAAGTGTGCGTGTGCATGATTTCATGGCGGTCATCCTCGCTGTCATGCAAAACTGGCTGTCATGCTAGCATGGCTGTTTGAGAAGGATCTTGTCATGTGTCAGCTACCACCGGTGACTCATCTGCTTTGCACAGGCCTCATCCCAAATTCTGAAAAAATGAAAAGCTTCTTGCAAGGAAAATGACTCCTCAAACACGACACCAATGCCTGGACCTGGCAATGAAGATCGCACAACAAGCAAACCTGGAATCCTCACTGCTCACTCCGATTCGATGGCCCCTGCCACTGGCCTGTCAGCTTGTGAAAGCTCACCTGGGCAAGCTTTGCACCATTGAACCGATGTCCAATGCCATTTTTGGTCATCAATGCTGTGACACGTGACAACCTGCAAAACTTCTGAACGTCAGCTGGGCCAGAAGGAGAGGGTGATTGAGACCTCAGGCAAAGTCGACACTGCACCGCGGGGAATGACTGAGTCAGCCGCATGTCACCTGATCGTGCATCGCTAATCTCACACTGCCGTGCTAGCGTGCACGACCAAATGGCAGCACGTGCTGATGCGTGGGCGTGTTCACAGCTCCAAAAGTGATCGATGATCGATGCGTGATGAATCGAATGTGTTGCAGACCACAATTGTGACTTGTGAGAGATGTGCACATGTAGACAATGCTGTCAGCACACCTACACATCTGGAAACAAATGGCCGAAGCGTGCTAGCGTGCACAGCAGATTCCAGCATTGTGCAACAGAGCTCATGCAAGCAGCATCTCCATCTGATCTGGATGATTCGCAGTCTGCAAGCAAGTCGCACAACAAGTTTGTCGACCGGCTGTGTCATTGCAATCGAATTCCTCGGTCTTGCGGTGCAGCATGCATGCATGGCATTTTGAATTCGGTCTTCGGAGCCCAGCAAGATGTGCACGGTGCACACTGTGATGAGATTGTCGATATATCGATGTGAAATGCTGTCCATTGATCTCCCTAAAAATCACGATATGCGCAGCTGACGTAGCGAGAACCGATGTACTGCCTGTCTCTCGCCGACACTGCCTGCCTTGCTGCCCCCTCGTCTCGAAACTGAATCCATGCATCCCCGCTCATGCGCCCATCCGAATTCTTGCCAAGTTCCACTGTGCCTGGGATGAAGTCGAAACCGCTGCAATCGAACATTAAAAAAAAACGTTACGTAACAAGAGGAAGAACAACGGAACACACGATTTCCAGCCTAGGAATCATCGACGCTCACTATAAATAACTTTGCCATCGCGTTCACGTAAAGATCAGCTGCTTTCAGTTCAGACGTGGGCGCAAGCAACAGCAGTTACATGTAGTTCGTAAGAATAGTCACCGGAAGAAGTCCTCGATCTCTGATTCGCGAACGCGATAGGGCAGCCCCTCCAGCTTCACGGTGGCTCCTCCTCCTCCTCCTCCTCCTCCACTATATCCTCCCCCCCTGCCACGCGATGATGAGTAATCATCTCTGCCATAACGCGAGGAAGACCCGTAAGAGGAGCCTCCATACCCGCCGCCGCCGCCTCCTCCGTAGTAAGACGATGAATGCGAGGAATGATGATATCCACCCCCGCCACCCCTTCGCCCCCCCCCGCCTCTTTGATCTCCTCCGTCGACTACGTTGAGGAGCTCGTGATACGGCACCTCAAAGAGCTCTATGTAGCGGCTGCCGATGTACTCCTGGAGGAGGAGGAGGAGGAGGAGGGGGATAAGCGATGGAGTGTCAGAGTAAGAAAGGTGGGGGGGAGAGGGGGGGAGAGTGGGGAGTAATTTTTGAAATGTCGAATATGGGCTCTCGTTCTCATCTGCATCTTCCTCTTCGCTGCTGCTGCTGCTGCTGCTGCTGCTGTTATTGTTGTTGTTGTTGTTCTTCTCACTGTTGCTATAATAATAATAAACAACTTCTCACTGTTGGTACAATAATAAACAACCCTGTTTAGCCTTAGACCACGGCTGACTTCATCAGCGGAGGAAAACTCAACATACCTGCGGAGTGTCAGTAATGGAAACAATGAGACCAATCGAGCATTACTATGACAGCACGAAGACAGTGGACAAAAAAAGGCAGAATCGCTCCTGCACACAAAACATGAGTAACATCCCGGGGCAACTTGGCACGGCAGCTATCGTTGATTGATTGAATGCCGAGCGTCCATTCTTTTGCTAATATTATTAGTGGTTGCGGGGGCGTGTGTGTAAGTGTGGCGGGAAGGACGCGTTCTTACGCTTCTGGGCCGCCTCGCTCCACAAAATGAACGCGAAAAGGGCGCAGACTGGACCGCCCGAAGAAATCGTCGATATCTCTCTGCATTATTAAAAAAAAAATGAAAAGCGATGATATGATGATGAATGATAATGGTGATGGTGACGGTGATGGTGATGGTGACGAAGACGACGTGATAGGGCGATGCTTATTGACAAGCGCGTGGTACTTAAGACTTCCCCGCCCCTCCAGCCCTGGCTTACTATCTCGTACCCAAAATCATGATCATTATTACTACTACTACTACTACTTCGACGACTATCACGTGGTAGTAGTACCCTTGAAGCGGAGAACGGAAGGCCCCTCATACGAATGCAAGGTAGCCCAGACCCACTAGGCGGCAACTTATCTCTGTCGCCCTGCCCGCGTTCCAAAGCGCGTTCAAGATCGCCGACACTACTCGTCCAACAACCAGGGGGGGGGGGGGGGGGAGCAAAGTTGGACGGGGAGAACACGGGGTTAGTAATGGCGCAAGAAAAGAAGCAGGGAGCTGGTATCATCAGGACGAAAGACAGTGAGCAGAATCAGCACATCCAAGTTGTTTAAATTATTGAACACTCTTGCTGCTACGGCAACCAACCTGCTCTCAAACACTTCGATGTATCTGGTTCCGATATGCTCCCTGTGCAGTTCCAGAGCGTACCTACATGTGTTTGCATTGTTGTTGTTGTTGTTGTCGGTGCTGCTGTTATATTAGATGCGATCATGGTATTTTCCCCTCCTTTTCTTCCTCTTTCTTATACGCGGGCTTGCGCGC
>ADNK01002489.1:7500-12500 GCA_000320545.1 Bigelowiella natans CCMP2755
GTTTGAGTTGAAGAGGAACTCGACCATACCTGTTCGAATTGCTTCAGTAGATCCTCATCTGGACCAGATTTTTTGTCATCCGATTGACCACTCTCCTCCTCCTGAGTGAGGGCTTGGGCCTGCACCTTTGCGCCGGTGTAGATGTCTTCGACAGATTCCAGACGATGCTCGACGTCGAAATCTTTGTCCTTGACGATGTACTGGATGCTGTTTTTCTCCTCCGCCACATCAAAACCGAACCGGTCCTTTATGACTTCGTTGAGGACCTCAAATGATAGCGTTTTGCGGTCGTGGACGACTGCGGGGAGGGGGCAAGCCACAGGCCAAGAAGCATTGTGGGCAAAATGGAGGTGAGTTGACATGCAAACGACTAAAATTACTGCGCATACATATACACGTGACGATCGCATTTGATGGGAGTTTGCGTGATAGTGTGCCCAACCTTTACGGGTTTCATCTTTGAACTGGATGAAGAAGGTGAGCTCGCTGTCAGCGGGTTCCATCTTGCGCAGCAGTCGGAATCTTCAGATCACTGCGCTGAAAGTCGCACTATTTATTGTCGCATATATACAAATAGCGCCTATTTTTGTCGATAATCTATATCAAACAATGCGACTACTTAGATCTTAATTATTGCCGCCATTCTTGTCGAGATTTGTGGTTTATCTCAGGGTAGAAATATGATATCTTAGATAAGATATGTAAGCTATAAGCTGAATGATGAATTTTCCCAAATATAACTGTCAATATGAAAAGATCTCTTATAGATATTTTTGGTGTACTTTTTTACCTAATAGAAACCAAGCAGCATGAACGTCAATGACAAGCACATTGAAAGATGAATGATGGTGAGCTAACAGCATGGTCAGGGTAATTTCGTGCGCAACTGCGACGGATTTGGCCGTTGCTGTAGCTGTGATCGCCGCAACCGGTGTCATAAGCGCTATGAGCTTCAGCAGAAAAGCTTCAATGGAGATGGGCTTATCGAATTCACGACTCCGACCCCTTTTACCGGTTGGGTGAAAAATGGAAAATACTACTTTCTTTCTTCGACATAATTTGCGACCATGCTTTGTCATCTTCTCAACTTTTTAGACTGAGCGGAAAATACCATACAGGTTGCATGCCTCCATGATCATCTGCCTCGGAGGTCAGCTGTCATAGGGACAATCATAGCAGGTCAGGACTCTTCTCCCAGAAAAGTTGCGACCATTCTTTTACTAAAACGAATTTCTTAATAATGAAGGTGGTAGTTTGGCTTTTAGGAATAGTCTTGCGTTGCCGTCGCCCTCGCGTGCAGCCTCATCAACCCAAATTTCTTTCCGAGGCAGCAGCAGTAGCAGAGTATTCGACTACAGTGAGGATGGGGACAACGGTCTCAAGCATTGGGACTCCTTTAGCTCGCTTTGTTCCTCCGGAAAACGGCAATCGCCAGTGGATATCCGTCCTTTTCATTTAGAACCAAGTAGTGGTCGTCGCGACTCCTTTATGCTGGACGAATTATTACCTCCATCCTCACAGTCTCCGATGATCTCGGTTGTCGCAAAGAACACAGGGAGAGGGATACAGTTCAACTTGGTTGGGGGCTCGGAATCATCGATTTCTTTCCGTCCCCTCGGCGACGATATCGATAATCCTTCCCCACCCTTCCGACTGATCCAGTTCCACATGCACCACCCGTCAGAACACACAATCTCAGGGCGCTCGTACCCTCTGGAGTTACACTTCGTCCACTCTGACAACGATGGTAAGGTGGTCGTCGTCGCTGTGTTGGTGGACTATTACTCAGCGGAACGACGAAGAAACAGCGTGCAAAGTGCTGTAGTAGCGGCAGAAACCCCTGTAATATCAGCAGCATTTCCTCCAAGTTTGCTGCAAACGCTCCCTATGGAGATGGGTTCCATGACCGATCCCACTACAGTGCCCAGAAACAGTCTGAGAAATCTTTACATCCTCTCAAATATTAGAGGAGTAGATGGCAACAGCAGAGAATCGCCATCCTACTCATACGTCACATACGAAGGCTCGTTGACAACGCCTCCGTGCTCAGAAGACGTCAGGTGGTTCGTTTCGGAATCCATTCTTCTGCTTCCAGCCAATGAAATGGATGCATTGCTTGATGTGATGGAACGTGCTCCTCTTGCAAGCCAGGAAAGAATGGTGAAGGCCACAAATAGACCAATACAGCCGATGAATGGGCGCAAGTTGTCTATTGGGGGGATAATGACGGCACATACGACATAGTGTACAGCCAGTAGTCGCACTACTTATGCTTGAAATACTAATGTGCAGCAACCTGATAGAAATGATTCATAATGTTTTTGGAAGCTGGGTATGTCTCCATGTCATGCATCTTTGATAATAATTTATTCACAAAGACACGCCAGCGAGCTTCGGGGCTCATCTCGCCATCTTAATAGGCGCATTCGGCAGTAGCGAGCACTCCCAACAGGCTTTTCAACATTGCTTGCGAGCTTGCGGGGGTTTGCTTGGCCTCAGCAGCACCGCTCATAGCATTCAGCTTCAACAACGGCAACGCAACATGCATGCATGTACAGCCACAGCTCGTGTCCAAAATTATTTCATTTTGTGCCGCCCCACCTCGAACTGCTTCCGGAAGTTCTCCCAGTGCAAGAACAATGACAAATGCTCCTCACCATTGATGTTTTTCGATGAAAATTTGGCTGAATCTCATCTGGATCCAGCTCGCGATTTGTCATTCAATTTGAGAAAGTGAGCTTGACAAAAGCGCTGCTGAACGCCACTGGGCCAGTCCAGCAGTTTCAGGGTTGTGCACACTGCAAGCTGGAGCGTGTGCTGCACGTGTGCAAGCGTGCACCGCACATTTGATCAAAGTGTGCACAATGCACATTGACGTGGCACACGCACTGGCGCACTGAGCACGACGTGTGCGAAGCTTGCAGCAAAGTTCCTCCCGCCAAGACGCACTGCCCACGTGGTGCGATGTGCTGGACTGCACGCACATTGTCACTTCACTGCCAATTGTGTTCGTGCACGTTTTTGGTGTGCACGTGCCAGCGTATAGTGTGTGTCGCTTGTGCGTTTGAAGTGAGATCGAACAAAAGTTCACTGTTGATTCACTGTTTGCACCAACCCTGCTGCGCTTGTGCTAGCTGCGTGCACGTCGCGATTTGCAAGCGCAATGTGCACAAACACCAACAGTGCTGGAGTGCCATGAGTGTGTGTCATGGCTGTATTGCGTGCAATGCAATGCACAACGTGCACCATCATTGGGTCGAATTTGATGTCCACTTGAGACAACAGTGCAAACAGCAAATTGTGATCAAGTCGAACGCGTGCATGCAGCACATCGCGATCACAATGCCACGGTGTTTTTCATCAAACGTGAGCTCAACAACATTCCATGATGGACATGCAATGTCATTTCCGACCAATACATTCTGCCTTGTGCTGCGAATCATCCGCTACTCAACCCAAACATTTTGCACCCACAGCAAACGTTGAAAGCAGCTTCGCTCTGTGGATCGGTAGAAAGAGGTTTTTTCTTCTCTCTTTTTTCGCCATCGTCAGCATCCTCACCATCCTCTCCATCAACATTGGCACTGCTTCTTATTCCTAAGTTACGTCTCTCGTTCCTCCACAAGCAGTGCATCTGGCTGTCATCGAGATCGTGTATGTGGAATCCCTGGCTGCAGCCCATTCCCGGGAAGTCCTCCCGATGCACAACCATTCTGCATGAGGAATGGTGGAGAGGGAAGGGGTGGGGAGTGGAGGAGGAGGCGGAGAATGAGGACGGGTAACGTGCAGCAAACAAAAGATCACATCTAATCTCGACTTTTCTTTGCACGTCGTGTCATTAAAGTCATTATGTCATAGCTCTCTTCACTACATGATGCACACATTTGTGTGTGTGTGTGTGTGTGTGTGTGTGTGTGCGTTCACCCATTATCCATCTGTTGCTTCATCCACACGCCAACAGACACATCCTCAAGGCGAAGCTGTGGAAGCTTCCCATTTTGATACAGCTCAACCGTCCTTTTTGCAAGGTCCCTCGAGAACATGTAAGCTGGGCCGTAAGCGAAAATGGGGAGCTTTCGACTGCTATACCTGCACCCGATACAAAGTAACAACACCGCTCATTAGTGCAACGCAGTCTTTGATGATTCAAATCATCCGAAGGAACATCGAAGCGAGGGATGATGTACAGGGGAGAGAATTATTTTCACATACTCAGATTCTGGCAGATAATTCTTGTGCCCAGCTTCCCTGATGGCCGTTCTGTTTCAAAACAACAACAGAAACCGGAACAATTGGCGATCAATTCCACGTGGTCCCAATGGGCACTAGGATCGCAAGCGAGAATGTGGACATGTGTCATTAGCATTTCGTTTCTATCATGATGCATCGTTGCATTTATCATTTCTATTTAACAACTTATACTAGTTCTAGTACTACTTTTCTAATGAACATAAGCTTTCGGAACTCTACCCTTTATGTGAGAAATGTCCCGTCCAAAGGAACTTCGTCTTGACTGTCGCTAGTTTCCTCAGGACATTACCAAGTCGTATGTACACATCATCGTCCGTCTATGTGCAATAATAAACAGCAATAGATACTTGTATGTTGGATGCTTCGAGTAGTGGCAGCAGCAGCAGCATCAGCAGCATCAGCATCAGCAGCATCAGCAGTAGTAGTAATAGTAATGGGGAGTCTGTGATACACGACATAAAATGTATTAATTTTGTTGCTGTGCGCCTTGTGTGAGGACAAGCAAAATCCTCTCACATTCCTGAAGCATGTGAAGAATGCTTCTAGGTCAAAAGTTAAAGTTGAAGAATTCCCCGTGCCTTCATCATCACTTCGGGAAAAAGAAGAAACATGTGGGGAAGAAGTTTGGGGGCAAATTGAAAATTTTCAGTTTTTAGCTGAAACGCACTTTCAAGATAAATGGCGCTTTCTCTTTGTAGACGAAATGCGTGAGCGTGTGCGCGGTCTTCACTGTGAGGCTTAGAGTGAGG
>ADNK01002488.1:10000-82500 GCA_000320545.1 Bigelowiella natans CCMP2755
TTCCTCCGTTCGTCCTAACAACTGCAACTGCCTCGCCGAGCGGCCGAAGTTTTTTTTTCTGGGAAGGAAAAAATAAAATAACACCGGGAACAGTGTTGAAACCTAGGCCAATATGCGGGAAAATAGAGCTTTTTAGGCATAATTCACGATAATTCGCCACCTTGTCCTCCGGTCGCTGTCAAAACCATGGCGGAGAATGGCACCGAAGGTGCGCAAGACCAGAAGAAGGATGACAACAACTGCAGGATGTACGAGAAGAAATATCCCGATCAGGACGAGAATGTCCTCGTCACCGTTCGAAGCGTTGCAGAGATGGGCGCGTAAGTTCTTTCTTCCTTTGTCACATGAGAAATTAGGAAAAGTAGCAGCCTTCCTTCATCTGGAGCAACAATTTAGTACATGCATCTTTATTACTTTTCATTCTACGATTCCTTTTGTAATGTCCCCATTTGCATTTGAAATTTCTGAACTTTATTGCCTACAAACCTAAAGCACCATCTCTCTGACTTTGATGAGCAGCATTCTCAAAACATCTTCGAATTTCTTGCTCATGACGCGCGCGCGCGCGTGTGTGTGTTTGTGTAGCTAGCATAGAGTATATGGGGGCTATGAAATTGAGTAAAACTTTTTCCCGATAATATATTTCTCTAGGTACGTTACTCTGAACGAGTACAATGGAATAGAGGGCATGATCTTGCTGTCTGAGCTGTCCAGAAGGCGGATTCGCTCCATTAACAAACTCATTCGTGTCGGTCGTACGGAAGTAGTTGTAGTACTGCGTGTGGACAAGGATAAAGGTGGTCACTTCCTCACACGTTTGGGCACTCGGGATGTGGCGTAGACGCCGTTGTTCGATTACACTAACTGCCTCTCGTGTTTTCTGCTTCTTCGCAGGTTACATCGACCTGTCCAAACGCCGCGTATCTGTGGAGGATGTGGAGAAGTTGGAAGTGAAATACAACAAGTCCAAGCAAGTACACTCCATTATGCGTCAAGTCTCAGAGACGTGCAAGGTACCTATGATCAAGCTCTACGAGGCCTGGGGCTGGGACCTCTACAAACGATACGGGCATGCATACGACGCCTTCAAAATCCTTGTCGCATCTCCAGATAAAGTGATCGGCCAGTATAGCTTAGATGAAGCGGTATGTAAGAAAACAAATACAACACCTGACCTTCAGGGGACAGAATTCGGTCGTACTTTCTTACAGGATAACTTCCTCCTCCTTTTAGGTTAAAGCTTCACTCATTAAGACGGTGAAGAGAAGGCTGACACCCCAGCCCGTTAAAATCCGAGCAGATATTGAGGTAACCTGCTTCGCCTACGAAGGGATTGATGCTGTAAAAGCCGCCTTACAGAAGGGCGAGGAAAAGAGTACCGCAGAATTACCCATCAAGGTATTTATAATAGCATCAACACCGGGAAGCGATTTGCGAACGCGAATACTAAAGCCTCTTTTGCGTTTTACTCTCAGATCAAGCTCGTGTCGCCTCCCCTCTACGTTATGTTCTGCACCACATTGAACAAGGAACAGGGAATAAATCTGCTGCAAAGCGCCGTCGACGCGATTACAAAGGAGATCCGAGAGAAGGAGGGAAGTATTAACGTCAAACATGCTCCCCGTGCAGTTTCGCAACAAGAGGAACGGGACCTTCTGGCAAAAATGGAAGGCGAGGAAGATGATGACTGAGGCTACTAGCATGAGCGTGCAAGCACCATAATCGTCGAATGTGTCGGCTAACATTTCGCAGTGCAATTTGATAAAACCAACACTGATCTTAGTCATATGTACCATCAGCTTTGGTCGCTCGCACCGACCGGGCTCTGTAACAGTTTAGCAGCATGCTGCGCTGCCATGCTATCTAGCTATCTTACAATGTAAATGCGTGCGTGCAGAGCTGCGCCGCAGGGGGAAATCAATGAATTCAGTGCATTCGGTCTCATGTTATTCGGCTTGGAAACATGCGTTCTCTGCGCTTGAATTTAGCAATGCATCGGGTCTCATGTTCGGCTTCGAAAGATGCATTCGCTGCTGACTTGAAAAGCCGATCCGAGCTAGCTAGCTAGCTGTGGAGAGCCGGCGGGGGTTGTTGCGGCACATCAATTGTGGACGAGCAAAAGTTCAAGAAGTTTCAAGACTCCCAAAACCACGCATTGCGGCGCAAGTTTCCGATGCTTTGCTGTGGATTTTTGCCATGTCGTTTTCAACATGGATTGTTTTCACAAAAGACGTGTGATGAGCCTGGGATTTTCATCATGTCACTGTTCTGTGATTCTGGCAATTCAGCTCAGCAGTGGGTCATCAGTGGCCAAAGCTTCCACAGGGACTTCAAGTCCCCATGCGTGTGCGCGCAGGAGAACACATGTGCCCATGCACACCACATGCATGCACTTGAAAAGAACACATGCTCTGTTCACATCCACACATGCACCAAACAAGCTGCGACACATGTGCCGCACACGTGTAGTTGCAGGTGCACAGCAGGTGCACATGAAGTAGGTGATGCACATGTCGTAGACGTCATGCACGTGTGGGGACTTCAAGTCCCCATGTTTCATTTTGCGCATTTTCGCAATTTTTGCTACCGCCGATGGCAGGGGATCAAATGAAATGTGGGGCATGACATGCACCCAGCAGACAGACACGTGTTTTTGTCAAATGAGCGCCTTAGCTTTCCGGCAAATCCTGCACATGAGACTATCGTGACAAACATCGTCAAACAAGGAGCCCAGGCCATCGGGCAAGTAATTGAAATGCGCGGCGTATTTCCCGTAATTGGCGGTGAGATTCTTCAGGTGGAGCGCAAGATGTTTTGGGGAGTCAAACCTGCCGGATAAGGGGGGGAGGAGGAGGAGAAAGAGCAGGAGAGAGGGGGGAGAGGGGAAGGTACATTGTGACTACATGTCGGTTCTTGTTTGATTAGATCGGTTAGTTCCTTTGATCTATAAATGTATATTTATATATATATATATATATATATATATATATATATATGTACATATTTACATATACACACATATATATATATATATATATATATATATATATATATATATATATATATATATATATATATATATATATATATATATATATATATATATATATATATATATATGTACATAAAATACTGATACCTGTTTGCGTCGACGAATGAATGCGGTGGAGCAACCTTTGCAACCTCCGGACTACCCCAGTACACAGGAACAACACCAGCGAAGAATCCCGTATACAACTTCTCGGTCACGTAGTCCGTGAGATTGCTAAGGACGAATGATGGATGGGGAGCGCAACAGGTGAGGAAGAAAGAGGATGAGGAGGAGGAGGAGGACGATATATGTGTATGTGTGTAGGCGTGGTTGTGGTTGTATTGAGTGAGCGCGCGGGGGCATTTAGGTGTGTGTGCGTGTGTACATGTGTGTGTGTGTGTGTGGGTAGGTGTATCTTGACGTTGCTCCCTCCCCACTCTCTCATGGTGCTCAAACATCTCACATAGCAAATTTTAATTATTCATAACAGTACACAAGACCGATGAATTTTGCCCGACGAAAAAAAATCAACCACAATTCTATTACTATTTGGTGTGAGGGTAGGGCAGTTTTTCATTCGATCATGCGTTTGATGGAATGAACCTGTTCTCAAAAGCAAGGTAAAAGGGATACTTCCGGACGACAGAATTTTTGGCTTCAAACCACTTGCCCTGTAGTAATAGTAGTAGTAGTAGGAGAAGGAGGAGGAGGAGGAGGAGGAGGAGGAGTGGGTTGATGGTTATACTTTCCATTCGAAACACGCTGCAGCAAGTCATTACGACAGCATTGTTGTGTCCGGTGTGACATCATCGTCATCATCATAATCATCGTCATCCTTTTTGCCATCATCAAACATATAAGATTGCTCCAGCAGCAATACCGGTGCGCACATATTTACATGTATAATATACATATTATTCTCACCCCCCATCGAGAAGGTGCGGAAATCTTCTTCACTCCGGATATGCTACAGCTGCCGGCGTTGTAAATCGGCATGTACTTGGCCATTTCCGTCAGATAGCTGAGTCGAGGCGAAAGCGAATCAAACACATAGCTACACACACACACACACTCACTCAAAAAACATGTAAAATTTGAGGTTGGTTTGGTGAAAATGTTGCTCGCATCAGTAGAAGCAAAGGGTCTTACTCTTTCCGCTCTTTTGCTCCGCAGTTTGAGATCATCGCGACAGCACCACCCTTGCTTTCTCGCAGCAGTTCCTCAGAGGCAAATACAGCCCTGTTCCCCTTCGCATCGAGGGGGGGGGGGGGGGGGATCAATGGGGGTCGGTAAGAAATCTAGAGTCGATGGTGTTGATGAAGAGGCGCTGGTGCTAACGAATAATAATGGTGTTCTAGCGTCCTCGTCAAAATGAACATTCGCATAATACACGCATCATATCCAGTATCAAATTCGAACGGATATATAAATAATACATGTTTATATATATATATATATATATATATATATATATATATATATAATATGTATTATATATATATGAGTCACCTTTCCGTATCTGCGCTGACGCACCAGGTCCCACGTGCACAAGTAGGGAATTTGAATGGAGGCCTTGCGGTGGTATGTCGCCGTCAAATCGTACTCGCTGGCGACGATGATTACAACGTCGGTCCACGGCAACCAGCAATAGCAATAATAACAAAACAATAGCATCAGCAGCACCACCACCACCAACAAAAACAAAAACAATATCATAAGCTGGAGCGGGGGAAATTGAAGGCGGATATGGTGGTGGTGATGCTACTGCTGCTGGTGCTGGTGCTGGTATAAAACTTACTCATCAAGAAATGATATCATCATCGTGAAATATATATTATACGTTTGTGTGTGCGCGTGTGTGTTTCAACCCAAAATTCAGACACGCTACTACACTGCTGACAGCAGCAGCATCATCATTTGCGATTGTGAGAGAAATACTAGCTATCTCTGTCGTCGTCATACGAAACAACCCCATTGGTGCTTTGTTCACAAATACCATCATCGGTAGTGATTATGAGACTACTCAAATGATGGTTTCAACCTCCTCACCCCTCAATCGTAGTGGCGGTGGTGGTGGTAGTAGCATAACTAAATACTCGCATGCGAAAAAGGGTAAAGGAGGAGATCGATATCACCCGGTTCCTTCCGTCTTATCGTGCCAGTTAGCGACATTCCACTCCATGTTGTACCCAACCTTGAAAGGCGGTCATCAAATGATACAGAGTCGATGATGATGATGATGATGATGATGATGATGATGATGATGATCCCACGATGTTTTTTTTATTATCCGGACAAGTCCTTTAAACTAGTAATGGTGTTGCGGATTGTAACCATAGAAACACGGTCGGCATTTTCCCTTCTCTGATGACTGCATGGTATTGCCGCATGAAGCCATCGGTGTATCTAGCTAGCAACATCATCGCATCATTCTCTTCTATTCAGTTCTTGCATCAACATCGATTCGATCCCGATCCCCCCCCTCTCCCCCCCCCTCCGCGCCCCGCCCTTTTTTGGTGCAACTCAAGCAGAATGCCATTCATCACCGAGATTTCTCCCGGTGTTTTCTTCATTTTGCCCTGTCCCATTCCGTACACGCGGACGTCTGTAGGCGCCTCGCATTCGTCCTTAGTCACCTCGCAATTGCACTCTGCATCACGAGGCCTGTTGATTTTTCCAACATCATCATCAATATCATCGTCGTCGTCATCATCCATACAACGGGGTGACCACCGTGGGCCAAATCGACGGGCAAAAACATACGTCCTTTGCTTAGTGTTGCAGCATGATGTTGGGGCGAGAGGTAGAGGGAGGGGGGGGGGGGGGTTACGTACCGTGATATGTCTTCTTCTAGCCAAAGCTGTCCGCAAGTGGCAATTCGAGGGAGTTTCTGGGAATCGCTATTTGCTCTCTTCGCTTTTGTTCTTTTCCCTTCTTCAGCTTGTGGAGACACGCTTTCCAATCGCGGCGGCGGCGAAGACGACGACGACGATGATGATGATGATGATGATGATGATAGGAGAGCAACATGCCTGCTGCTCGTTCGAAGCCTTGATCCTCTTCCGAGCTCTCCGAGCGACACCCTGAATTTCGTATCGTTCTCCTCTTGGACCACCTCAACGTAAGGACATTCTCTGGTAGCATTAGTAACGACGAGCAATAACACAAAGAAGCAGCAGCAGCAGTAGTAGTAGTAGTAGTAGTAGTAGGCGGAAATGAAGGTTAATTGGTGTGGAGGAACACACTGCGAAGAAAATGGAAGATTTTTCAATGTAGAACCATGATGTCTAGAATCATGTAATCGCGTTGAACCCGTCTTTCCCATCCTCCCTCCCTCCCCCCTCCCTCTGGTTCCCACCGCGTAATGCGCAGAATCCTGATGTTGTCGAATTGGGGGATCGGGCGAGAAGTGGCGAAGAGGGGCTTGCCGTCCAAACTTATCTCTGCCCACTTCGAGTCGGTAACGCCCCGGATTTGCAGCTGGAACGCTCTAATAATACGAGGCACAGGCAAGAGTTAGAGTAGTAGTAGTAGTAGTAGTATCTCTTGTTTATTCTGTTTGGACGAGTAGAACAAGTAGTAGTGGTAGCGAGAGGTGACAGTGGGAGTCGAGGTGATAACTGTAAAGGGGAGTGTGTGAGAGCTCTCTCCCTCGCTCTCTCTCTCTCTCTCTCTCTCTCTCTCAACCGCAACACGATTGATCCGAACCCATTATCATCGTCATGCGCATACTACACGTACAAATGCACGCAAGGGAAATACCTCTGGCTCGAGAACGCAAACGAAGTTGCCAGCTGCTCTGGCCCCCAGTGCCCGTCAAAATGATTTCGAACGATTTTTTGGCTCTTTGGTCTTACACTAATGTGTAGCGATTTCACAAGTTTTTCTTCCTGTAGAGGGGGGGGAGGGGGGCATAATTCACTGAAGACGTAACACTAGTAAACGGATGCTTTGGCTGTGGGGAGGATATGTTCTGCCCTACCGTTTTCCCTGGAAGAAGATCGATAGCGAAACAATCACCTCGGTAGACCCCTTCTATGATAAGATCTTTTCCCGCAATACCATTCTTCAAAGGTACGGTAAGAGGCATTGTCAAGGCGGAGTTCCTGGTCAAATTCATACACGCACGCACACACACACACACACACACACGTACACACGTACAGAAGATTAAGATACATAGATTCTTTCAGATGTGACATATTGACAATGCATCTGCGAATAACGGAACGGGCTAGGACAGAGAACAAACGAAAATTAAACAGAGAATGGTTGCATGCAGCTCTGTGCTTCACTAGTTTTTGTGCTGTGCGTACAATTTTCTTTCGTAGCTTGCTGTTATGTGTGTACGAATTAATTCTGTATGCGATGTAGATGCGGGTGAGAGTGATCATCACCCAGTGAGTGTCACGACGCCATTTCTTTCAGCTACCATCTCCTAAAATCCATCAACAAAACCACGCAGCAGCAGCAGCAGCAGCACGATAAAATATCTATGGAGGGAGGTGGATAATACAAGTTATACATATAGATTTATAAACACCCACAGAAAAGAAAGAATCATCGAATCGAATACACAGACGCTCCAGAAAGGTAATGCGTTTCTTCACCCCCTTCCTCGTTCCCTCACCTTCGATGGATCGAGCAGCTCACCGCTCTCCAATACTCTTAGCATCCACCGTTTCTCAGCCCTAGAAAGAGCTGCAGAGAAGCGTTCAAGAGTCGCATCACTTACCTGAAGGGGGTTCAGATTATTTTGTCAGCAAGAAGGCATGCCGTTTCTTTCTCCGAGTCGTTATTTTTGTACGTTCATACCCGTCAACTAACTGTTTGCGTGCATCAGTTTCTAGGCGTCTAAGTACAAATAGGCGACTCACCGAGAGAGGCGAGCCAGGATATAAAAGAAAAGCTACCATAGATAGCATCACCAAAGTGGTGGCGGAGCATATCCTCTCTGTTCCCATCAGCTTACCAAGCCTGTGCTTCTTACGGTTTGGCTATGTGTATCGATCGACGCAATGCTAACGTCTTCTCCAAAGCAATAAATTTCCAGGCCTCTTCCTGCTGTGGCAAAGCTTAACGAAGTCCAGGCGCGGGGAGGGAATCAGGGCGTGATGATCATCACATTCGTCATCATCCGTGAGTAGTAGAAGTTGAAAGATGATGGTCGATTCTCTCTACTGCTGCTCCACAGTAACCTGATTATTGTCGATTTTCGATGGAAAGTTTCGGGATAAAAGTTTTCCCAAATCTTCTATTTCTTGCGAAACTTTCCGAGCACGCAACTTCCCGGTGGGCGTTGGAAAAATGCGAGTGGCAAGAAGACCGTCGGGGCCCAATGCGGTTACGTTTTTAATAGTTAGTTCCGGTGTGTCTCCCGCGATATTTCGAGGTCACACACAAAGGGCGACAAGGATCAATCTTTTGTTGGTGGAGCCCTTGTCGTAATTATTTTTCGGGATATTCTGAATTTCGTTTGTGTTTCAAATCGGAAGATCATCGTAGGAAAAAGGTCTCGGTTGTCCGAACTGGGGCTCCGACACCCCAGCCGGGGGCCTCCCCTTAATCATAGAAGTCATGAAAACAGGCCCTCTTCATCGACCAACTATGCATACCCAGCGGGTATAACACAGGTGTAGGATGTATCCTACTGATGATAAATATTCGGTCACCAAACCTCGGAGACAAATGAAAAACAACCTCCTCGCATCTAGACTTCCAGGCCAGTAATTCGAGGAGATTCTTGGGTTTTCGGGGTGTTCATGGTGAATCTGCAGCAAATCGAAGGGCGTCAGCTCAGGGAGACATGGAACGCCGGATTGCGGCTCGAAGTGGTGTCCGATCATTTGGACGGTTGAAACCACTTCGTTCATTCATTCATTCGAAGAATGAGCAAAGCAG
Organism: Bigelowiella natans CCMP2755; assembly: GCA_000320545.1. Lineage (NCBI taxonomy): Eukaryota > Cercozoa > Chlorarachniophyceae > Bigelowiella > Bigelowiella natans. The sequence continues at coordinate 18,933 of ADNK01002488.1, forward strand.
AGAGCAGTGGGCGCAGGAGGCTTGGTTCTTCCTCTGATTCGTTGCGAATGGGCGACATGCCGCTTCGAAAGCAAAAAAACACGTTGCGACGTAACGCAAGAAGTGGAGCTTTCACTCGACTGGCATTCCGAGCTAGCGAGCCATTCGAAGTTCCACGGAGGTGAGCATTGGCACAGGTGTCATCACGACCCTCTCACCAGCTCCATTGAAACAGCTTCATTTACTCATTGAATCTGGCCTCCGTTGTGTTCCAACTGGTCTAGCTAGCTCTAGAGCTAGTCTAGCAGTGGTGGCGCGAGCACTCCCACGTCGTCTAGACGTCCACCTAGCTAGCCACTTCGCACTCACAAGCTAGCAAGCTCCAGAGCTCGCATTGCGACCGCGAACGCTGCAAGTGGCAGCTGTGCCATTTGTCGCTGTCGATGCCGTGCATGTCATCACGCACGTCATCAGCGCCAGAGCGTTCCAGCCGTTGCACACACCGCTAGATCAAGTTGCACGATCGATGATTGCGATGTCTAGACGTGTCGCGATCAGTAAATCTAGAAATCTGTGTTGTATATGCCATGAGCACCGCTAGACCACTGCAAGCTTGCGTCAGTCTGCAACGCACTGGTCGCACCACTGGATCGATCGGGCAAAATGAGAATGAAGTTCTCACATGAGAAACGCACATGCTAGCATGCTAGCACGTGTGCTCGAGAACCCAAACTCATCGCATGACCCCTGCTAGCCTGTGGTCTGAATGATGTGAACGCATGTCTAGACTTGTGCCGTCGTACGATGCGGTTATGCGGTACACGACACTGAGTGCGTACACTTTCATCGCACATGTGTGCTAGCGTGGTGCAATGCCGTGTCCATTGTCATGCACGGATGGGTTACGTTGCGTGTGTGCAACAACATGGTGCACTAAAACTACATCATGGGATCCACAATGGACGGAACCATCAATTCTTTTTTCGAGCATCTGGTTTTTTTCCCTTCCTATTTCTAGCCTCATCCTTCTGCAGTTGTTGACACTTCTCGCTCTGCTTATTCTCATCAAACTGGTTGTTCCATCCCCAAGCAATGATGCTGATGCGTCCTTGATTGTGCTGCTTCTGGGGAGGAATTGGTACGATGCTGAAAGCATTAAGAGTGAAGAGTAATGAGCACAGAATAGGTGAACATGTAATTTAAAGGCCACATCACAGTTACTGCACAAAATCATCGGAGACACGATTCTAAGCCCAAGAATATTTTGAGTCAATGATTTAATATCGTTGGTTGTATTTTGACACGCTGCTAAATTGCGATGACACACCCATGCTTCCACGCGATATTTACATCACGGCCGAACGCGTACAAAGTGCCATTAGGCAATGGAATGTTGATGGTGCTCCCACCCTTGGCATGTAAGAAGGATACCTGCCCAAAATGTTTATTCGGCATGCGGTGAGAACTATCAACACTACAAGTGTACGAACCATGCGTACACGTTTTCCCGCAGAAATAATGCTGATCTCACTCCTCGACAGGGTGTCAGAAAACCAAATCCAGTGGTGGTGAATTTCTAGGAATTCTTCTTAGCACACAACACTTTTACATTAAATATATATATATATATATATATATATATATATATATGCGTGTGTATATATTATATATATGGTACTAACTTCGCGCTCATTTCCAAATGAAATAGCCACAGTAAGATTCTGTGGACAATTTGGTGTGAAAGCGGCTCGGTCATGGTGGTAGGGTTTCCATTCCAACGAATTTCGGTACCAATTGAATCTGCGTTAGAAGACAACGGTTGGGGGGGGCTTAGTAGTTCATCGAGACTTGTGCATGTATTTTATTTGTTATCGATATGTTACTACGCGTTGTCATACCCTGTGCATATCTTATGAATCTATGAATTTCCCTCTATTATTGTGTCTATCCCGCGCGCGTGTGTGTGGGGGGGGGAATGACACGCCGAACAACTGACCGTGTTGCCTTGATGTCCATGTCGAAATATTTGGAGATCTTAGCTACTACTTTCTGTAGGAGCAAATAAAAATTGCGGCATGAAGTAAGCAAGGTTAGCTTTGGAGAAATTAAGTGAATGCATGGCATCGGCACGCGCATGCAGAGAGATTGTGAGTTGGGGGTGGGGGAAGAGATGTTTTCAATTTAAAAATGACACATTTTCCCTTGCTACTAGGGATTGGTTTCGCTTAAGAAATATATAAAACTGTAAAAAAAGAAAAGACAAACCTGAAAAGTAGGCGATTGGTTCTTCCACCTACCCCCCATCTTTTTATCGTCCGCAATCATGTGAGAGTCGCCATGCCAGAGGGTAAAGAGCCTGTCTTTCCCAGCTCGTTTGAGCTCTGTTAACAGATCTTCGTAAGCGCTTTGGTCCGCCTCGTTACAAAAGAAGTCTCGAACAACCACAACATCGTTCACCGTGTAGGATCTTCCGAACTTCTCGCTCTTTTCCCCCACAATGAGGCGGAGGGACGGGGGCGCATAGCAAGGCTGAAAGCTCTCAGTGTTCTTTGGTTTGCTTCTCCTATTTTTCCCTTTTGTTTTATTGCGTTGCTGTCGTTGCTTGTGTTTGCTGTGGCGGGCATTGTTCTCATTTTCCAGGGTAGTTGGGCGAATCTTGTGATTGTGGTTGTGGGATGGGGCCGGAATGGGTTCCTCCCCCTTTCTTCTGCAATAATAGAATCAAGCAAGGCAAGCAAAAATGAGTTGTGTTCATCATTGGTATATGATCATCGAACTGTGAGGTTAAAATCTTTACTTTGCATCCGTTCGTGCATTATCGGGGACTCTCGATGCTGCAGAACGTCTTGGGGCGGCTTTCGGGGGCGTTCCTGGGCACGGTTGCTGTGATTGCACCTTGGGTCTCCATTTTCTGCTGTTCAAAGAAGTTGCTTCTTGTGATTCGGAGACTTTGTTCAGAATTTTGGACTGATTATGAGGCCGCTGTTTGAAAGTCTTCGAGATAGGCGGGGAAGCCTCTCCCTCGTTGCCTCGTCGATGCACCTTCATGAGTGGGAAAATAAATAGTTAGTCGCACACATTCACTTCACGATCCCAAATGTGGTTATATGAAAGGTGGAAACTTGTGAGAAGAGGGGGGGGGCGGGGATAATGGAGGAAGAACCGGAACGTAGAAGCGAGTCGATGCCATTGGGTTTATCAGAATGAGCGCACGTCGGCACTAGCAACAAATGTAGGCCATTTTATCCCATATAACCAGTCTTACACCTGTCTCTCGGAAAAACATGAAAAGCCTGATTTTGCGCGCGAAAGTGTTTTTAATCGAGGAGAGCATGCGACAGCAGGTTTTTGGGCTGTGCCTCGGTGAAGACTGCAAAACCCAATTTCTCCAACTTCGAAAGATATTTCCCGAAGAACGGCCTGGTTTTCTCCCGTGATTTGCGGAGATTCCCAGATTCCACCGGGATTGCTTCGTCAAGTCCCAAGAGAAGCAGTATTTGAACACAAGCACACCACCCCCTTTCCCTTCCTCTTTTCGAGTCATAGCATCTGGACATTGAATCGGGGGAAACCCGGAGGAAATCGGAAAGGAACCCAAAGAGGTTTGGAAATTTAGGCGATAAATTCTGAAAGAGGTCAAACGCGCCATTTCCCAACCAACAGAATAATCGCCAGCAACAAGGTTCGATTGATCATTTCGAAAAGCTATGGCATCTAGCTTAACTTGATTTAGTCGGAGCTAATCCAAAATGTATATTTTACTCAGAGACTAAATCTTAAATGTGCACTTAGGTAAGACAATGGGGTGCCAGGGCTCGTGCTTCCCGAACATATTAGGAATGGATTCTCTGCAGACTCTCTCGGCATACAATAATGGCGTGTACCAACGGATGTCTCCGCCACCATTCCAACGGAGAGGAAGAGTAAAAATCTCTCTACGCGAGAAAAAAGAGAGCAGCGTGCACTGGGTACGCTACACCAACGAGGATGGAATCCCCTACTATTTCGATACGACAACTGGAACGTCTCAATGGACCCAACCGTCATCACCTGTAGTTGTAGGGAATTCGGTTGGGCGGATGGAAAAATCTCTGCGGGAAGTATTCAATGAGTCACAAGAGGACCTCCGAGATAGGATGTACGATACTGAGTGGGTGCGGTTTGTAGATGAGAGCACGAAGGTGGAATACTTCAAAAACATCCGTACAGGTAAAGTCATCTCGTGTACATTAAAAACTGTTGCATTGGGTAAGATATTCGGTGCTAATGATGAGAACGTTGGTATATCCAGTTTGACTTCCCTAACCCCAATATTACATAGGCCGCACAACTTGGGAAAGACCTAATCACTTTGCTACAAACGAAGAAGATTTGTACAGTTTTCAAAGAGCGAAGCAGCAGTACCTACCCACCGAGTCACCAATTTCACCGAAGTTCCACGATTCCGTATCGAGCCCAATCCCATTCAGCGCTTTCACGTCTTGGTCGTCTTATCAGGGAGAGCACCAATAAATCAAAAAAGAATAGCGATATAACCCCTTTTTTGGAATAGCGCATATTAGCTAATATAGATTCCTCATCTCTCTCTCCTGCTCTATTTCCACTTTTCGGAGGAGATAAATACCGAGATCCGAATACCATAATGAAATCAGAGCGCGCCAAATCATATTCGGCTTCCCTACCACCTGGGAGATGTAAACAATAGCGGCATATGCCTCGTCGAATTTAGCATTTACTGGCGTCATCATTTCCCAGTTCGATATTGAAACTTAATGTTAGAGAGGCCATACCACTGAAACAAGCGGACTCAACTTAATAATGTAAACGTTTATTACAGCACTTTATCCTATAATTACGTAAGTGCTGGTGTCTATCAGCAACGTATATCTAGATATAGCTATAGCAATGATAGTCTAGCTTTATATATGCACACATATACACATATGTATGCATAGGCCTATACAGACTATGCCTGAATAAACGAGTCAAATGAGCTAGCGGTGGCACGTAATAGAATTTTGGGCGACCACACTGCTAGCTGTACACATGTTAGCTTGTTAGGCACACTTTGCACAAGCATGGATCATCATGCAATAGCATGGCACTAGTGACTAGATTATAGATGACTAGCTGCTTTGCTAGTTTGTGCAGCCTAGCAGTGTTAGATGAGATGCACCGAACTTGCAAGCTCCACTAGCTAAATGACAGTCTAGCAGTCCAGACTATAAGACAAGCTAGCAAGCTGCAATCCTCAGCTGTCAGCTGTCTGAAATTTAGGAGACTGCATGACCATGCTAGCAGCATGCACGCTGCATGCTAGCTACATGTAGCTGCTAGCACTATAGAGCATATCAAAATGCACCACACTAGCACATATTTTTTCTAACTAGATAGCAGTCTAGCAGTTAATGTCTAGCTAGGCTAGCTAGATATCTCTAGATCTGGTATGTGCTGCTAACATGTGTTAGCTAGCTAGTGTGCGTGATGCACCGTGCTCGCGTAGCGAGGTTACGAAAACCTAGCTAGCTAGCTAGGCTAGCTAGTGAAGCTGGGTTGTCTCTGTCTCTCGCTTGCAGCTTGTTTTAGTTGTGGATGCTAGGATGTCTAGCTAGCTAGCTAGCTAGACATTGGCGATGAGCAGCACGCTGTTCGTTCACACATGCTAGCATGCCCAGCTAGCCAGGCTAGCAGACGCGCTAAATCGATTCGTCATGCTAGTATGTCCAGCAGAAGGTGCGATGATAGACACCACATAATACAGAATTACTGTGTGTCTATCAGTGCGCATTTAGCTCTGGAGCTCATGCTTCATGCCACATTCAGCGCAGAGCAAGCTCTCTCTCGTGCTTCACAGTAAAGTCGCGAGTGGAGTGCCGACACGCATGTAACGCCTTTTGTATGGCATAGCGATCGCGCGTACAGCCTGGCACGTCTGGAAGTGATTGTTGTCAACCTAGCAGAAGGATGGATGGAAATCACAGAGAAACTGAGTCTATTTTTATGACTTTCCCAATCGTAAACGGGACCTAGCATAACGCCCTCCAACCCCAAATACATCCTTTGTTCTCTCTATCCGCGAAGTTTCATTCGAATAGGTTGTAGGGTGGAGGCTGCTGTGTGCCACGTGCAGACTGGTGGCCCATGGCGTATGCGCGGTTTTGAAAAGTCAAGATTGTAGGTCTCAGAGCCTACGAAAACGACACGTAGGAATGAGTTCAGTGAATGAGAGTTCTCATCATCTGCCTCTATACATCTTCCTCTCCTTGTTTTGTACGCTACCTTTTGCAGCTTTTCTTTGAGAGCGGTCCTCTGCTTGCCTTCTGGGATGCTTACTCCCCCTGCTTCTGTGAGGCATTTGAGGGATTCTTCTACTAGATCGTACAAGGCCATGTCGGCAATTGAATGCGGCTGCAGTCTGAGTTGTTGCTGAAAAGAGAGTTTGGGGAAAGATCATTCAAAGTGAAACATTAAACACTTCTTACTAAAGAGATGAATTAAAGAGATGAACACTTTGTCTGTGTTACATATACATTACAAATGGAGAAATACATATATATATATATATATATATATATATATATTATACATTTCACATTATATATATATATATATATATATATATATATAAGCTAGATTTAGTGTTTTTTTTTTTTGCGTGCAAATATCTTCAAAGTATTGAGTTAAAACCCTCAAAGCAATCACCTTTTTCTCCCCTCCCTTCCTTTTTTTCGAGCTTCCTCCTTTCGAGGATGAAGAAGCCGCCTTACTGCGCTGTTGGTATCGCATATTTCAGTGAGGCTTTAATTGCACACAGAATATTCAAAGAAGTTTGCTTGATTTTATCCGAAAATGACGTTAAGCTTTCATCGGTAAAACTTGCCAGTGTGTTCGGAAAGAATTCTCATCTTTTTCTCTCAGTATTTGTTACTTTGTCTACAACAGATTCGCTTCTCCCATTTTCCATACGTTCACATGCACAACCTTCTCAATCAGAGTCTTTGCCGCATTAAATACGCAGAAATCCACCACGAGGTTCTTTTTCTTCTTCTTGTAATTTGAGAGAGCGAAGTGCTCGAGATTCACAGTCTTGCCCTCAAACGTCGTGTTCAATTTGCTATTCACAGCTTTTACGATTTCCTGATTAAATCGAATGCGTGACCAGAATTAAAGAACCGAAGAAAATGTTGAAACGCTTTTCAGTTCAATTGTATCTTTTGGGAGGATTTTCGTGCCAAAACGAATATCGTCAAATGCTTCCTGTTGGAAAAGCTCCTCCAAAAAAGAAATTCTTTAATCTTTGTCCCAATAATACCCACGCACACAAGCACACACATATATATATATATATATATATATATATATATATATATATATATATATATATATATATATATGTGTGTGTGTGTGTGTGTGTGTGTGTGTGTGTTACCGTCTCTTTGAATTCGTCCTTTTCCCCGGAAAACTCGATGACAAGAGTACCCTGTTTGAATGCGTACTGCAATGAGTTCTATTATCCCTCCCGTCTTATAATTAACTTCTCACCTTCCACTGGTGTGGTAAATCGAGGCTGACTGTTTTCCCGAGCTTGTCTCCTAGCGACTCTCGCAAAGCATCCTTTTTCACGGCAGTAAGATAGAAGAGTTCAGATAAAGAGAGAATCTGAAGAAGGATGGCGTACGCGGACACTATCCCGTAAAAGCACTATCCCATAAAAGAGCGCACTAACCTCCAAGAGAACCGCTCCCGATTGGTTATACTCAGTCGGCTTGTGCTTCTGCAAATGTCAAGCGCGGTCGAAAGTCAGAGGGTTCGAATGATGCATGCCAATGGAAGGACCCACAAACCTTATTCTGGAATTTCTGCTTTTCCGCCATTATATTTCCTCTCTAATTCCTGATAGCCAGGGGCAATAATGGTTATTTAAGATTTGTTCCTTCGGCGTTTAAGTGCCGAGTGCAAAGTGTCGAAAGCTAACTGGTTTAAGCATCAATGGACGATTGAACGCCGAAAGTGCTCCGGCGAAAACTTTGATGATTAATCCCTTCTCGATTCAGTGATAGGTCTAGGGAGCATTACTACACCTAATAAGGTCTACCGTACTCTTTTTAAAAAATGAATTCAGTGACCCTGTTTTGGAGAAGACTCTCTTGCTTTTGCGAACGCTGTTGCAGGAAAGCTCCTCGAACGAGGTAGGGTGCGCGCGTATTTCAGATTTGGACTTTCACAATTTCTTATTCTTTAACATGCAATTATATGGTATTTTTGGTCATTTACCTTGTCGTTATTATAATTGAAATGGTATTTACCTATTTTCATTATCTTAAAAGGGAAAGGCCAAGGTTACAATTGCTCCCTTCGAAGTTTTCAGCGCAAGAAAATGTCCAACACCAAGCCACAGCCCGCTACGAGCTGTACCTCCAAATGACCTAATTGATGGCTATTTTTGCGGTACGACATCGATCCATTTCTTTTAGCCAGAAAGGCCTGCAAAAGTGGCCGATTTTGAAGCAGCGACAAGTAACATCATCGGAGAAATTGCCCATTGCTAACTTCCGCTCATAATCGAGCGACGACATGTCTGCGAGGAACAGCGCCCCTCCCCCTCCAGAGGGATCGCAGGCCGCCTCCGTGCCTAGGAAAACCACATATGAGGAGACCGACGATCTCTTCATAAGCAATGTGGATATTAAGGCTGCTGTAGGCGATGGCGATCCAAAAAAAATGGGACCGGAGAAGGTCCTGGAGCTGTTCTTGCCATACGGCGGCGCTACGAGCCTGAAGAGGGTCAAATCGAAATGGTCTAAATTAGAGAGATTTCGCATCGTTTTGAAAGATCCTTCGCGTGGAAATGATGCCATCAAGGATTTGGACGGATCTGAGGTGTTTGGGCGAACGATTCGCCTGTCGAGATGGAGGAACATAAAGAAATCCGGGGGTGCTGCAGCAAGTAATAGCAGTAGCAAAAAGTCAAAGAATAGCAGAAATAATAGTACAGGAGGAAACCATCAGTCTGGTAATTACCAAAATGGTGGGTTGCAAAATGCCAATTCGAATGGACAATTAGAACCTGCATGGTATCCTCCGGGTGCAGAAGCAAAGAACATGAGGCAAAGGCCACAACTCTTTGCAGACGAGTTTGACACGTCCTTCCATGTGCCACAGAGGTAGCTTCGCTTTGCTATATTTCTCATTGTTGGCGCCGCTAGGATCTTTTTAGCTGACTCGCATCTCGTTCTATGATGATTACGTTCAAATTTTAACTCTCTTGCTGAATTGTCTTGATGAGTAATCAACGCTGCGTTCTTTCTGAGGCGAAGAGTCGGCCCTTTTTTTTCCCACAACTACAATGGCGCTGCTCCATATCGCAGATCACAAGAGTTCTTGTTTCTAATGTTTCGAATCGCATCACCCGATTCTATCATACCCAGGATTGCCAACGTACCGAACGAACTCATAGCCGCTGTCAACGACTTTCATTTTGCTATGATGAACGATCTGCCGCGAAACGAGGTGGATATATATAACCTATACGCTAAATCATTATGAGGAGCAAAGGAGGGAGTTAGAGGGAGACAGGCGCCGGGGGAGAGAGAGAGAGAGAGAGAGAGAGAGAGAGAGAGAGAAGGGGGGGGGGTTACGATTTGTTGATATTCTAATGTTCCTTTTTACTACATATATCAGTTTTACCGGGCCGCGCTTCTGGACGTTGTGAGTGAAGACACAACGATAGTGGAGATCGGTCTGGGGTAATTTTACCTTCGCCAGTGTCGTGCGTGCCCCCACTTTCCCATGAAGATGGCCAATTAATGAACTTTGCGTGTGCCGTTTTTTTGGCAGGTCGGGACTATTATCACTGATCTGCGCTCAGCTGGGCGCGAAACACGTCACGGGAATAGAGGTAACTAATGTCGAGACGCCGCCATCTTATACTTGCCATCGACATCTCGCCTTAAGATTATCATCACATCGTGTGAACGATGAAATAAACAGGCAAGTAAGCCGCTAGCCCGTTTAGCTCAGAGGAACATCCATACGAACGGATTCGCAGATAAGGTGAAAGAACAACAATAACAACAACAACAACAACAACAACAGAACATTCAAAGAGCAGTTCGGCTGCTTTTGTTGTTGCAATATCTGAGGATGAGAAGTGGTTTGAGAGCGACCATGACGGATGTGCATTGCCATGCTACACTTCCTTCAACGCTTTATATATATATATATATATATATATATATATATATGCTGATTCATGAGCAGAAAGCAAACTGCCAAATGTCATCATCCTCCGCGACTGACGGAACACCTTGGTGCTGTTTGTTTACTGGTGATGGTATGGTGTAAACCTACAGATTAGCGTGATCAATGGAATGTCGACCGCCGTAGCGCCAAAGCATTTGAAGCACGGGCCTGTGGACATCCTGCTGTCGGAGATCCTTGGGTACGGTGTACGTGTACTCGTATCACGTGTGATTGTTGGCTTTTTCTAATCGAGTCGTAACAGAAAGAGACCTCAACTCTCTCTCTCTCTCTCTCTCTCTCTCTCTCTCTCTCTCGCGCGCGCGCTGCTCTCTTGCCAGTATCACGCGTAGCAGTTGCCACGCATGCATGTGCATGTACACATATGGGTGTTTAACATGTTCGTGAGCTACCTCTGCTACTGTACGATTAGGACGCTTCTCTTGTCCGAAAACGCCTTAGAATTCAACGAAGATGCAAAAAGGTGGTGGTAGTGGTAGTGGTAGTTGTAGTAGTTGTAGCAGTTGTAGTAGCAGTAGCATGTAATACTACTGATTAATTGCCTTGCTCGCTAGATCTCACCACCATTGCCACGTTGTGCGTTCTCGCCATTCGTCCCAACCCCAAAGGGTGAAATTGAGTCGTCGTTGTCGTCGACATCATCGCTCAGGTTAATGAAGCCTGGTGGCCATGTGATACCGAGACTGGGAATGCAGGTACACATCACGCACACACACACACACACACACACACACACGCACACATTCATACACATATGTTTAATTAGTTTGTGTATTTGTGCGTGTACGTGATTTACTTATTCATTGCGATGACGACTGCGAGGGTCGTCGCTAATATAGCAACACGGCATCTGCATTTGTTCTATTCCCGTTTTGCCGCTCGTTTGCCGCCTTCCTCCCCCTCCTCCTCCTCCCCCTCCCCTCTCCCTCCTCTCTGTTCTCACGCAAAGCCCTCTACCCGGCCACTCACACATAATTACAGTTCGTGACACTCATAGAGTCGGAGAAGCTCGATTTAATAACCGGGTAGGTGGTGAGTAAGGGAATTGCTTGCTTCTTCTCCTCCATCATAGTAGCAGCATACTCCTACACATTATGATGGATGTTATTGGTAATGCTGTTTGAGCAGTGAATAGTGTTTGCGGCTCTGACCCGACGGCTTAGTAAATATACATATATATATATATATATATATATATATATATATATATGAAACTACACACCAGTTTATGGTATTCTGGCTAATTTGCTTCTTTCATGCTGCTCCTGCTGCTGCTACTGGCCCGTTGTTGCTGCTGTTGTTGTTTATTTCCCACAGAGCTCGCAAGTGGCGAGGGTTGGATTTCCGGAATTTCAATCAGTTGAAAGACACGGTGAGAGCAGGAGGGAGGGGAGGGAGGGAGGGAGAGAGAGGGAGAGAGAGAGAGAGAGAGAGAGAGAGAGAGCGAGAGAGAGAAAGGGGGCGTTTGTTGAGAGCATGCATCGAGCGGGAGATACTGAATACGAAGGACCAAATCAATCACCATCTCGGTCCCTTCCCTTCCGAATTCTAAAGGCGGAACGATGAGACTCGAAGAGATAGATGACGGTGCGTTGTTTATCACTGAGCCTCGGTGTGTATGTGTGTGTGTGTGTGTGTGTGTGTGTGTGTCTTCTTGCTGCTGTGTGTTGGTAGGCAAGCCTTCTCTTCACCAAGGAGTTAGGGTGCAGGCTCTGCACATTAGACCCTACTAATATGTCTGAAAGACTCCCCGTTATTGAGGTAGCGATGATGAGAGACGACGACGACGACAACGAGAAACTAGTTGCAATCATCACCATGATTATGATAGTCATCAATTATGGGAAACTTGAACCGACCCTATGATGATTAATGTCTTGCTGCTTCTCTGCATACCGTGTACATGTTGTGCTCACTACCTCTCTCTCTCTCTCTCTCTCTATCTCTCTCTCTCTTTCTCTCTTTCTATCTGTCTCTCTCATGTTCACTTATTCTCCTGTCCCTCATCATCATCATCTTCTTCTTCTTCTTCTTCTTCTTCTTCTTCTTATGCTACTGCTGCTTCGTCGTTGTCGTCGTCTCTCTCGTCGATCCAACCAGGTTGATTTCGCCAAGGACCACGTCGGAAACATAGGAAATACTAAGAGAATACGAACACGAGCTTTGAAGGACGGCATCATACACGCTGCTGTGTTTTCGTGGGAAGTTTATTCTGGTAATAGTAGCAGTAGAAGAAGAAAATTGGATGTCTATATGCGAAGCAATTTTTGAGAGAGAATGTGATAAAGCTCGTTTTCCCAATCATGCCCCTTTTCCTCCTCCCCCTCCTCATCCCCCTCCTCCTTTCTATCTTCGTAATCTGCGATGACTATTCTTCCAGGCCTGGACAAGAAGCACAAGATGTCAACTCACTACGAAGATACAGTCGAGAATTTCCAAAGGGATATGCAGGTGTGTGTGGCGATGTGATGATTTCGAAGCTGCTGCTGCTGCTGCTGCTGCTCCTGCTGCCTAGATTTGTGCGGGCATGACTGATGACGACGACGATGATGATGATGATGATGATGATGATGACGACAAAGATATTACATATTTTCGTTTATAACTATCATTTGGTACGCATCGTAACGGTCATTGGTGTCATGTTGTCATTTGCTACGTATCGCAACGATCATTGGTGTCATGGCGTTCGTTAGTGGGGCCAGGGCATCCAATTACTGGAGGATCCTGGTTTGGAAGACACAAAGGTGGGATTGATTTGATTTGATTGATGTGCGGCCTACTTGCAACCGTGTGCGTAGAAGTAGTAGTAGTAGTAGAAGAAGAAGAAGAAGAAGAAGAAGAAGAAGAAGAACTAACATACCATAGCAAGCTGCGAACGATGGACCGACAAAAGCCAAACTGCAGCCTCTCCTCTAATTATGAAATAACCGAGCTCACGAGTGACATAAACGTGGAACGTGGTGTAATTTCATCTATGGCAGGATGCACCATGCCCTCTCCGTGTGAAGAAAGGCGAGGAACTCGTGATCGAAGTTCGGATTGCGCAGGAGGTGCGTAGATATGCATTTTGAACAGATCGCCACATGATGGTACCCAAAAAAAGTCATCAGAGGGCCTAATCGTTCCATGCTACATTGAATCTCAGGGTGCTATTATGCAATGCCACGTTTATCGGGCCGCTACCATCGATGATCACACCGACGAAAAAGACGACGAGGAGGGCATGCCGCAGCTGGAGCAAGCAGGGAAACCTTCGTCGGGCGGGGAAGCTGAAAACTGAAGATCATCTTGACTGTTGATTGAATTTAGTGTGCCATTCATCGTGAACTAAACATATAACGTTAATTAAAAGACTGTACGTACAATATCCTTTCATTGGAGGGATTTATATTCGGTGTTTCATCAGAATCTTTCTTTTTTTTTTCGAATGCATACAGCTAGGCAGGCGCGCCCTGCACTAGTGCACAGCATCACGCACTGCAGCTAACGCTTCTGTGCGAACATTAAGTATATAAAGTATTGGCATATTGAGCATAGCTACAAAAGGATATCTTTCTCTGAGCGCAGAATACATATAAGGCGCTAATAAGATGTGCAACATAAATTAGCTCCATTATTATTATACGAGTATATATACACACAGCCACGCCACTCAGCGCCATGGTTGCGTTGCTGCGGTTTGCAATGCGGTGCAAATATACAAAAACAACATATATACCGCAGGATTTTTAAGACTAATCGAGCTAATATAACATGGCATGGGAAAGAGAATTGACATACTGTGACGCTGTGGGTGTACTCTGACACTTGCTAATGACATGATAGCTACTACGCAATAATAGAGTTATCACCACTCTTCAAAATTCATTGCTATTCTTGAGTAATCCGCACTGGCATCGGTTGGTTGGAGGGCTACAGTGATTGTCGAGCTGCCATCAAACATCGACCAATCGGAGTTGATTGGTATACTCTGTGTAGAAGAAGAAGAAGGGATGCAGACAAATATCGTCGTGAACTTGTTGAATGAAGCAAGTGGTGAAGGTGCTCTCTGACCAATCTAGTCTCTGTAGCAATCCTCCGATGGTGCCGAATGCACAAAGCACACATCGAGAGTAGGATCACAGCGAGTAGAGAGGCTGTATTGCAAGAAGAACGGGGCATGTGAATGACGAAGAACATATCACAAAGAGTACGTATCAAGAATGAATAGGAAACACAACCTCCAACGATGAAGACAATTCTTGCTACTTTTGGTTTGAGGGCAGTGTTGGGTAACTGGGCAGGGCGGTGCTCATTATGATGGTGACTGTGTGATGATGATGGCGATGATGAAGATGATGACGAGGAATTGGAGGAAGAGTTGGAAGATGAAGAGGGAGATATTGAAGCCTGCTGCTTGGTTGTGGAAAGCGTAATTGGGATGTTCAAGAATACTGAGCAGTACCCAAGCTTTCCTGTAGCTTTGTCTAGGCGATATAAGAATCAGCAACTGTCATCGTCAGAGTTTACCAGTGAATTTACACGTATATGTATTGTTTTTGTGACTGGTTTTGAACCATGATCACGTGAATGGTCGCATACAATAATCCATTGAAGGATGTGACGTACCTGTGGTGTATGAATTCACTGCAGTACACTTTGCAATGCAACCAAAGTCACGAGTAGGACATTGAGATTCAGCCTGTGGTGATCAGAACAGAATCTCAAAACCTTCTTCGAGAGAAAACAAGGACAAATTCATACCACATGTTCATCATATATATATATATATATATATATATATATATATATATATATATATATATAGTCTTGGAAGAATTTTAAATAAAAAATCAAGGGCGGTCTACGTACCACAACGCACTTACGCCACTTGACACATTGAGGGTCACTCGAGCATATTGTCTAAAATTGAGAGCGTTGGGACATCAACCATTTTGCATTCTCATTATCCCCATGACTCCCGTATGAAATAAACTTCATCAAAGATAATATATTCCAATGAGACCTGGTATTCGTCACAGTTGATAGCGTCAACGTCGGCGGATGCTGAAAGGCAAGGAGATTCCACATATCACATCAGGCATGTACATACTTATAGTGCATCCACATATAAAGGCGGCGAGAACAGTTTCTCTCATTAGTACCTTTTGGATGGGGGAGGCATTCATGCTCCATTCCACAATTAAACAGAGTATTCACTTCCTCCGAGTGTCCTTTAAGTGATGCTATACATCGAGTCCTGCATGCGCTATCTTGGCAGTGGGACGCACATGAAAGCGCATTTCCTGGAACCATTTTTACAAGAATTAAATAAGTGTTGATTTTGAAAGATGAAAAGCGTGACAGGTATGGGGACAGGAAGGGCTCCGTTGCAGCGAAGTTATTACCACAACGCGAATCCTGCGTACACGAGAGGGTTTGGTGCCAGCACTAATTAGATAATAATTTTGTTTAATGGAATAAGATTTTTTCGAAGAAATATAACGAAATCTACTCACATTTGTCACTAAACATGCC
Source organism: Bigelowiella natans CCMP2755 (assembly GCA_000320545.1). Lineage (NCBI taxonomy): Eukaryota > Cercozoa > Chlorarachniophyceae > Bigelowiella > Bigelowiella natans. The sequence continues at coordinate 34,692 of ADNK01002488.1, forward strand.
TTGATACTTCCAGCCAAGGGTATGCCATTTAGCACAGTGGTCACGTTTTTTCTATTTTCGGGGGTGACGTGGGCGGTAGCGTTCGCAAAAACAATATCCGGTGAGGATCTCGCTTGGCTGATAGGAATCAGTGAAGATAAACAAAAAACGAGGGCCACTTGAAGAGAAGAGCGTTGAAGAAGGGACGACTTTTCACCCCACCTGTGAACACACGGGTATTTGGGGGAGGGAGTCATAAATAATGATTTTCAAGATCAACGCCAACGAAGAGGGAATGGGTGTTGCCGTAGATTCTTTGCCGATACTTGATTTTTAGGATAGTCGCATGATCAAAATATATTACATTCATTGACTCGTCACAAGCGTAAGACAGCATGCGACGTGGAATGATTGATCTCCTGAAAACTAAAACTCCCGTCTGCGAGATCTCAATGATACAAAAAAATGCCGTATATTTCATACCTGCGACTAGCGAAATGTGATGACGCTTTTTCGGAGTGGAATTTGACCAGGATACTCCTCGGAGATTATTCAGAGGCTCATAAGTTAATGGCGCTTGGCCGGTAGCAAACGAATTGGGAAGCCGAATACTTGAGAACCCTGGCTATTGTACAAATGACACCTACATCTCCACAGCAGAAAGAAGGGTCCAACATCGATAAGGAAAAGGTTCTCAAATTCGGGTGTTTGAACCAGCATGCCGAGGCTGAGCATCATCTTTTACTAACATCAGGAAGAAAATGTGCAAGACCATCCTTTTGCTGAATGGTATCAGAAAGAATTGAAGAATCCATTTTCAATATCCGAAGAAGTTGTAACAACGCCTGGAGCATTCGTAGCGTTTCTGCGTGAGCAGGTTGGTCCATTTCACAAAATATTTTTGCGCGGAACAATAACCTTTCATTGCTAGGTTGGAATGCCATTGCGAAGTAGCCTGGACTTGCTGCAGAAGCTAAACACTCTGAAACCAGAAGATCGGTCACGACAGATTTCTAGCAAATTAAGAAAGCACTTTAGTGTAGAGAATCAGCGTCACTTTCTTCGCGATAAATTGAAAAGGGCTTACACGGCTACTCCAGCAACAGTTTTCTCACTGTCCAATTTTCTCTCTCAAAGTGTATCCGTCATGGCTGATATTAAAAGTGGGAAGCGCAAACCTCCTATTGGATCACGGTCGCGCGCCAAACGTCAGCGCCAATCTTCAAGCAGCTTGGAGAAAAAAAAACAAGTTCAAGCTGCTCAAGCTGCTCAAGCTGCTGACACGGCCACGATTTCATCTTCTTCTGCAACAACAGCAGCAGCAACAACAACAACAGTAAAGAGTGCAACCTCACCAGTACCTAATGGAGCGGATCCTGACAAAAAAGCTCCTAGTGATGCCCAAAAAGAACCAGTATCAACAAATCCAGAATCGCATGGGGAAAATAATGTTCCAGCAGAGAAAGTAACTAGTGATGCTCAAAAAGAACCAGCATCGGCAAATCCAGAATCAAATGGGGAAAATAATGTTCCAGCAGAGAATGCAACAGAGTCAGATCCGCAGACCAAACAACCGACTAGTAGTGTAATCCTGTCTACCACTGCAACCGAGCCTCCAGCCAAAACTCAAGCGCCTCTTAGTGAACCACATGCTTCCGGTGCCGTCATGTCATCTACAGAGTGCAACGAAAAGTGACAAGTGGGAAATGCGGGAACATTGAACAAGATTAACAGGTCCATAAGGAAAAGTCGAAATGGGGAAAAGTCAACGTTGATGATGTGACAGAGAGTACTAGAGAAAAATTGCAAGTGAGAACTATAGATAAACGGCAAAAGAGTACTAGAGAAAAAAACCCTTATGATTGGATATTTGAAGATGTGACAACGAGTCAGCCTGATGATTGGAGAAAATATCCAGTTTTTTGGCGAAAACACAAAATATACATCAGGTTCAAGTGAGCCGAAAGCGCGGAGTCGCCGCGGATGCTACGACCACGCCAACACGCCTGCAAGAATGCGAGAACAACCGCTTGCAAGAACACGGGAACGATGGTGGCTTTGTGGTCCCTGGCTGACCGAGGAGGATACTGTTGAAGATGCAACCGGGAGAAGTTGACATCACCCATCTCATGCAAACACCTACTACAGCTCTGTACACAATCATCAAGCAAAGACTCTTCGTCTGCACAGACCATCTTGGGATCAAATGCTGTTGTGGCTAGCAATGCTATATAGCTAGAATGGTCAAATTTTTGCTGCTGTAGCTCCAGCTAGTGACAATGCTTGAACATGATTTATTTGCAAAAATGTTGCCGTGAAGTCTTTCGAGCTAGGCAGTTTGCGCAATATGAGACGGATGTAATGAAAGATTTAAATTTTTTCAATGGTCATCCTAATGTAGCTGTGCAATGTAGCGGCTACAGCGCTTAAATTGTATCTGTTTGTGTCCTTGGTCACATGTTGCATGCATGAAAATGCATTGAGATTTGGTCTAACATGTCGTGCTTTGCGCGCAGCTGCACGAGCTAATTATTGGCTAAATTTTCCTGCGTTTGAGTTACGCGTAGTTTCATCGTTGCGATCCATGATGGCCGTCAGTTGTTTGTTGATTCTGAGTCTCTGTGGTCCGTATCTTCTGCATTGCAGAATGTGGTCCATGCTAGCATGTCTTGCAATGTGTTGCATGTGTCTCACGTCGCTTCCAACACTGCTATGTGCGTTGTCCTCTGGACAACAAGGAAGTTCCAAGGTTGTCAACACCACAGATTGCGCAATATATGTGTGTGTAGTGCTCAGTGCTCATGCATGGCACGCTAGCACGTCTAGCTGCGCTATTGCTATAATTGCGATGGTCGCGCAGATGGTAGATCGAGGTAGGCTAGTAGTAGGGCCCATCTGTGATGCATGCACTGCACTGTTGTGCATGCAAGGAAGGCTATGATGCACGTACAGCATTGCGATCGCTCATTGTTAATCCATGTGCGACAATGCAGCCGCTAGCTAGGTCAAGCTATCAAGCTAGTGTATTCGCAGCCGCGAGCACAAGCATGCTAGCATGCATGAGCTAGCACAGTACCATCTAGCCATGCGCTAGCATGAACATCACACCATCCACACTGATCGAGCGTTGTCAAATCGTCAGTGAAGGAACGCAAACAGGAGGACGTGTCGGCGCTCTAGCTCTAGGAGTAGCGAAACCAAAGAGGTTTTCATGTCACAGATATGGACAATTTTCAGGCATTTCTCCTTTTTTTTCTTTTTCATTTAACAACATTGAGACATTTTTCCAATGGTTATAACATCTACTTGAAACAGCTGTGAGTCATTCCAGTTTTACGTTGTCTTCATTGTGATCTACTAGGCCTCATCCCAGCCATCCGCCGCCGCCACGCAGACGTAGGAGCACATGGAGCGTGGATTCTTTCTCGACTTTGCACTCGGCGAGGGTTTGAGAATCTTGCAGATTCTTCCCTCCGAAAATGATCCGTTGCTCGTGAATAGGAATGCCTTCCTTGTCGAAGATCAACAGTTTCACCCTTTTGATGGAGTCTGAGGCGTCGACGTCCAAGGTGATTATCTTCGAACTTAGAGTTTTCACAAAGATCTGCATGGAACCGCCGTCATCATCCTCGTCCGAATCGGCACTTTCTACATCCTGAACAACCTCTTGTTTTTTGATTTCTGAATCTTCTTTGCACTTCGCTTTGTCACATCCATGCGTTGTAGTCTTTGCGTCGATTTTGCATCTGCAAAATGGGCAATCGTCCCGCTCGTTAACCTTCACCCATTTCACCAAGCAGTCTTTGTGGAAGCAGTGGCCGCATGAAAGGTTGGCCACTTCCACACCTTCTTTGAACTTCTTTCGGCACACAATGCAGTGATCGATGAACATGTTCTTCGTGGACTCGATCTTTGAAATGCATGCTTTGGCGATGACCGCCGTCGCATCGAATGCGACCTTCAGAACTAGGACCAAGAAGAGGGTAGACTCCCTCTGGATGTTGTAATCAGCAAGGGTACGCAAGTTCTCTAGGCTTCTACCAGCGAATATGAGGCGCTGTTGGTCAGGTGGTATTCCACTTTTGTCTTGGATCTTGGACTTCACATACTCGATGGTGTCGCTGTGGTCCACATCTAGGGTGAGGATATCTCCCGTGAGGGTCTTGACAAAGATTATATGTGACATTGTCTTTTTTAGGTTCTTTCTTTCTTTCTTTCTTTCTTTCTTTCTTTGGATTGTGTCCAGAGGCAAATCCTGGTTCATCAACCCTGTGGATTTCCTGATTTCACCCGACCAATCAGAATGATGCTTCGGCTTGAGAAGCTACGAGAGAAGGAATATTTATATTTTTGTTGTCGTTCAATGAAAATAGCACACCTTTTACAACTTAATTATCGCAGTTTCATCTCAGGCAAGTTGTTTCTCTGGAGAGTGCTATAGAGTGTCCAGAGGTCTCTAGGTCTCTCTAGCCCTTTCGGTTGAAGAGTCTCCGGCTAGCTGGAGAGTGTCCGGAGGTGAATGCTAGGACATGTCAGTGGTCTAGATGGTGTCCGGAAGTGTCAGCATTGAATGAAGTAGGGTTGAGGGCACTCAAATTTTTGCGATGAATTGTTGATGAATCGCTAAATGAATGCAAACGATGCGAATGTGCACAGTAGCATGTGCGCTTTGTCTGCAAAAGCACGCGTCCAAGTCTGCATCGCATAGGAAGCCCTGTACGTCAACAGCACTAGAGCATTCGAAACGTCATCAGTTCGAACAACGAGCTTGATGTAGAAAGTCGAGATGGGCGGGGCTCGACTTCATGGGCATCTACACACATGCATGTGCTTGCATGCGCGTACACGTACATTACATGACATGGACTATAAGTCCCTATATGCTCAATGTCGCGATCGATGACGTAGCGAGCTAGCGAGTGTTGCGCGGGCCTACGATGCAAGTTCACATTCATTGTGTCAACATGCAAGAAACACAACCCCAGCCACAATGCACAGCATGGCTTCTGGAACAGTTCCTGACTTATATTTTGTTCTTCCCAAAAATTATAACATTGTCATCATCTACAGGCTCATCTTGGCAAGTAGCCACGCAATGCGTCTAGAGGCGCACATGACGCACCATTTTGTTAGTTGTGACTGTTAGCAAGCTTTAGAGCAAGGTGGTGCAAACTATAGCGAAGGCAATCTATCTAACGAATAGCTAGCATGACTAGACTAGAGTAAGTAGCCAGTGAATGTGTGGCACTTCAGTGTCGCATCGCTCATTGATTGCGGGCGCCACGCTACGTACAATCAGGCAAGACGACCATCGCATCATCGCATGCTAGCATGTGCATCGTATCTACTGGCTGCTCTTGGCGCGAATCGAGTCTAGCGGGCAGTGATGAACATTAAAATTAACAACAACATGCAGCGCGAATGATTTATGTGTGGTCAACGCCAGATACCATAGAAGCCCCAGGTTCTAAATTCATAAGGCCTTCTAGTAATTTCGACAGTCTTGGCAGAACCAATTTCCTTTGGGCTGCTGCGTTAAACCAACGCACTCGAAATGGAACCATTCATACTGTGAACAATCATCACATTAGATTTATATAATATCTTGAACAAGAACAAATTCATATTCACCTGGCAGTTTTCTCCATCGCATCCAACCATATCTCCATACGATGGCCTTTGGCAGTAACAGTAGAGTTCCTCACTTGTCGATGATGAAACTGCTCCCTTCGAGGCACCATTTATTTTTGTGCACTTGTTTGGTTGAGAATCATAGGAGTCTTCAACACGTTGTCGTTTTCTGTGACTTTCGCCCTTTCTATTGGTGCGACTTGTAGATCCCCTTCCTGCAGAGGCCGCAGCAGCCTGGGCTTCCTGCAGTGCTTCCGCTGCAATTATGACAAAAATTACATTATAACTAGGTCCTTCATCTTTCATATGGATAATGAAAGATCGGCCATGAGGAAATATGAAAAATTACCACATCTGTATGGTATACATGTGAGTATTATTCCGAACATTATCCACATGCATACTCGTACATAGGCCACTTATAAATATATACAGGCTCAACATATAAAATTTATAGAAACTTAGAATGCTTGAAGAGTAGATCTTTCAAACCTCTTTGTTGTGCTCCTAATTCATCCTCGAACTTCCGTAAATCCTGTGAAAGGGATACACAAGTGAAATTTTAGTCCAAATACTTTTATTTCTATGAAACTTACCCTATCCAGTCTCGTCATGAAACTATTTGTGTAATATGCCGCCTGCTCAACGAGCTGTATCTTATCTTCGTTCAGGCTGTGTATAAACTGGAGAAACATATAGATATTAAAACGTAGTGGGACAAATGAGAATGGTGATTTCTATTTAGCTCACCTTTTGATCTTTACGGATGCTACTCAATTTCTTCGCAAAATCTGAAGGTGAAGCTTTATCTTCAGCTGCCATTTTGTAAACCTGGTTAAAAAGATAATAATTGGTTCTATTTGGGAGCCTCAATAATGTTGTTGGACTATTGACCTCTTCATACTTATTTTGTAGTTCAACTTTTAGTTGTGAGACTTTCTCATCGGTAACTCCGATTAGTGCATACGCTCTGTGGATGTCGTTAGGGAGGTCTCGCAGGGAGTGGAGATAGGCCTCGATGTAGGTCGTCATCTCTAATTGTGGCCAAACAAAAGTGAGAATTTTGTTCCCACATTTCAGTGTTGGTTATTACATTTTGACGCGCGGTGTAGCAATTGCCGTATGCTCGATGTAGCAGTTGCCGTATGCGGCAGAGAACAATGGCGCCCAAGGGGAAGGTATCGCCCTTTCCTTTCTGTCATTATGATATTGAGTCAAATCCAGGCTATTTTTTAATATATTACAGTCCCAAACTAATCGGATCGAAAAGTCATATTTAAAAATTCGGCGAAAGCTGTGGTTCTCTTTAAATCACAATATAGAAAGCTCTCTCACTTAATTTTATCCTATGTGTATAAAAAGTCTGCATTTATTTATTACGACAATTATGTTATCCTTCAAGTGTCGAAAAAGAGGGATTCTGTATCGTGTGTGCTAAATCTTATGGTCTGAACTTTCGCATGGCGGAGTCTCAAGTGCGCGAGGAGCCGATCCCGTGGTAAATCCCTAATGCCTTGAAAGTATATCTTAAGTCAATATTTTTATCATGTCGCATTTAATTATTGTAGTAAAACATCGCCTGTATTGTATTTATTTTCACAGCTTATGTCTCACTTTCTGTAGGTAAAGCTGCAAGCCCCCTGCGCGGAAGTGATTACTCTGAAGGAGATCTGATAGACTAGCCCCGTCGTCTGAGCGCTAAGGGAGCATAAGCATCAAGGTTCTGTGAACTTCATAGAACGAACGCGTGATATTTCTGCATAAATTTCTCATACATTATTAAATCTTCGGTAGGTTCTTCCGCATGTCTGCCACCACCACAATTTCTGCTGAAAAGCAGAAACTTCTGGAGGACAAGGCAAAGAAATGGGCAAAATTGAACCAGAAACGATATGGAGAGAAGAAAAAGTTTGGGTATGTTGAGGTGCAGAAGGAAGATATGCCTCCGGAGCACCTTAGGAAGATCGTGAAAGATCATGGAGATATGAGCAACAGGAAATTCAGACACGATAAGCGTGTCTACCTCGGAGCTCTTAAATACGTACCACACGCCGTACTGAAGCTGCTTGAGAACGTACCCATGCCCTGGGAACAGGTAGGACTTTATATCCCAAACCTAACTATTTAAGTTCCTAATTTTTAAATATCTTCACAGATCCGAAACGTGAAGATTTTGTATCATGTTACTGGGGCAATCACATTCGTCAACGAAATACCATGGGTTGTAGAACCAATCTACATTGCACAATGGTCCACAATGTGGTTAATGATGCGCCGAGAGAAGCGAGACCGTCACCACTTCAAGAGGATGCGATTTCCCCCTTTCGACGACGAAGAACCTCCTCTAGATTATGGAGAGAACATTTTGGATGTAGAGCCTATGCTTGAACCAATTCAAATGGAACTTGATGAAGATGAGGATGCTGCTGTATTCGAATGGTTCTACGACCACCGTCCGTTGCAATACACGAAGCTCATTAAGGGACCAAGTTATCGTCAATGGCGATTAACGATCCCTATTCTAGCATCTTTGCATCGACTCGCTGGACAATTGTTGAGTAACCTTAGCGATAAAAACTACTTTTATTTATTTGATCTACCGTCATTCTGCACAGCGAAGGCGTTGAACTGTGCCATTCCAGGAGGCCCAAAGTTCGAGCCTTTATACCGTGATATCGAAGATGACGACGAGGATTGGAACGATTTCAACGATATCAACAAAATTATTATTCGGCAACAAATTCGTACAGAATACAAGATCGCTTTCCCTTACTTATACAATAGCAGGCCTCGAAAAGTGAAATCATCCGCTTATCACCACCCTGTCCTGTGCTACATCAAACCCGAAGACCCCGACCTTCCAGCTTACTATTTCGACCCAGTGTTGAATCCAATTCCTCACTACAGGTCTCATGGAAAGGAAGAGAAAGAAGACGATGAGATCTTCGACGATGATTTTGTCTTGCCAAGCGATGTTGAGCCGATGCTGAAGGACTTCAAACTTTTCACTGACTACACAGCGGATGGAATCGAATTGATACATGCTCGGAGACCATTCTGCTTGAGAACAGGAAGAACTAGACGCTGCGTAGATATACCATTGATTAAAACTTGGTATCAGGAACACTGTCCCTCGACCTATCCAGTTAAGGTTCGAGTGAGCTACCAGAAATTGCTCAAATGTTGGGTTCTGAACGAATTGCATCATCGGCCACCAAAAAGTCTGAACAAGAAGTTCCTCTTCAAAGCTTTCAAGCATACCAAGTTTTTCCAAACAACTGAACTTGATTGGTTAGAAGCGGGATTGCAAGTATGTCGTCAGGGATACAATATGTTGAACCTCCTCATTCACCGTAAGAACTTGAACTATCTGCACCTTGATTACAACTTCAACTTGAAACCGGTGAAAACCTTGACAACAAAGGAGCGTAAGAAGTCGCGTTTCGGTAACGCTTTCCATTTGACCAGAGAAATATTACGTTTGACGAAATTAGTCATGGATGCGCACGTGCAGTATCGACTCTCAAACATTGATGCTTACCAGATGGCAGACGGTCTCCAGTATATCTTCGCTCACGTAGGACAGCTTACTGGAATGTACCGATACAAGTATCGTCTCATGCGTCAAATTCGTATGTGCAAGGACATCAAGCATGTTATCTATTATCGCTTCAACACTGGAGCAGTAGGAAAGGGTCCCGGTTGCGGATTCTGGGCTCCTGGATGGCGAGTGTGGATCTTCTTCATGCGTGGAATTGTACCTTTGTTGGAGCGATGGCTTGGAAATCTTCTTGCTCGTCAGTTCGAGGGAAGGCAGAACAAAGGTATTGAACAATTAAGTGTTTTCTAACTCCGGGCATGCCGCATATCAAAAAATGAGCCCTAAATAAAGCCGTATATATAGTTCGTTGCTCATTAAATTTTACACCTTTCAGGTATTGCTTCAACAATCACAAAGCAGCGTGTGGAAAGTCAGTACGACCTTGAATTGCGAGCTGCAGTTATGCACGATATTCTGGACATGATGCCCGAAGGTGTGAAAGCGAACAAATCTCGTACTATCCTACAGCACTTGAGCGAAGCATGGAGATGCTGGAAAGCAAATATTCCATGGAAAGTTCCCGGGCTCCCCGTACCAATTGAAAATATGATTCTTCGATACGTGAAATCTAAGGCCGATTGGTGGACCAATGTTGCACATTACAACCGTGAACGAATCCGCCGAGGGGCTACTGTGGATAAGACAGTGTGTAAGAAAAACCTTGGTCGACTTACCCGTCTCTGGTTGAAGAACGAGCAAGAACGACAGCACAACTATCTGAAGGATGGACCATACGTGTCTTCTGAGGAAGCTGTTGCCATCTACACAACCTGTGTACGATGGTTGGAGAGCAGAAAGTTCTCCCCTATTCCTTTCCCGCCTCTATCATACAAGCATGACACCAAGCTCCTCATTCTAGCCTTGGAGCGGTTGAAGGAGGCTTACTCGGTTAAGGTTAGGCTGAACCAATCTCAGCGTGAAGAGCTTGGCTTGGTGGAGCAAGCGTATGACAACCCCCACGAAGCTCTTTCACGAATCAAACGTCATCTTCTCACGCAGCGCGCCTTCAAGGAAGTCGGGATTGAATTCATGGACTTGTACAGCCACTTGATCCCAGTGTACGACATCGAGCCCTTGGAGAAGATCACGGACTCCTACTTAGACCAGTATTTGTGGTATGAGGCAGACAAGCGGCACCTGTTCCCTAACTGGGTCAAGCCCGCCGACTCGGAGCCAGCCCCTATGCTTGTGTACAAATGGTGCCAGGGAATAAACAACCTCAACGAGGTCTGGGATACCAGCGAAGGCCAGTGCCTCGTGCTGATGGAGACGAAATTCGACAAGGTGTTCGAGAAGATCGACCTGACCTTGCTGAACCGTCTGTTGAGGCTCATCCTTGATCACAACATTGCTGATTACATCACCGGCAAGAACAACGTGGTGATCAACTACAAGGATATGAACCACACGAATTCATACGGTCTCATCCGTGGATTGCAATTTGCGACATTTATTTTCCAATTCTATGGCCTGGTGCTTGACCTTCTCGTCTTGGGCCTGACACGAGCTTCAGAAATAGCTGGGCCCCCTGAATCTCCCAACGACTTCCTTACTTTCAAGGATACCAAATCAGAGACAAAGCACCCCATTCGTCTGTACTGCCGTTACGTCGAGGAGTTCTACATGGTGCTCCAATTCGACGCTGAAGAGGCAAAAGAATTGATTCAAAGATACCTCACCGAGAACCCTGATCCTAACAATGAGAATATTGTTGGTTACAATAATAAGAAGTGCTGGCCAAGAGACTGCAGGTAGGCTCCTTACCACACTGAATCCATTAAAATCGAATATCTTTTTAGCACGAAAACTGATAAAATTTTATCTTAATTAAAAATTTAAATGAACTGATCCTTCCTTTCTCCTACTTTCCCGCTCTTTGTGCCCCTCTTCCTTGTTTACAGAATGAGACTAATGAAACATGACGTCAACCTTGGTCGCGGAGTGTTCTGGGACATCAAAAATAGGCTGCCGAGATCCATTACTTCAATTAATTGGGATGATTCTTTCGTCAGTGTGTACAGCAGAGACAATCCAAACCTCCTCTTCAACATGAGTGGTTTTGATGTGCGCATTCTTCCAAAGGTGAGAATGGTGCAGGAAGAGTTCTCTATAACTGACGGTACGTGGAATCTCCAAAACGAAAGTACCAAAGAGCGAACTGCTGTGGCATATCTTCGAGTCGATCAAGCAGCAATTGAAAAGTTCAACAATCGTGTCCGGCAGATCCTCATGTCTTCAGGAGCCACCACTTTCACAAAGATTGCGAATAAATGGAACACATGCGTTATTGGATTAATGACGTACTTCAGAGAGGCCGCGATCCATACAAGAGAGTTGCTCGACTTGCTTGTCAAGTGCGAGAATAAAATCCAGACTCGTATAAAGATCGGGTTGAACTCGAAGATGCCCAGTCGTTTCCCCCCCGTGGTGTTCTATACGCCCAAAGAATTAGGCGGGTTGGGGATGATATCTATGGGGCACGTACTTATACCTCAGAGTGACAGGAGATGGTCAAAGCAGACTAGCACTGGAATCACCCATTTCCGCTCTGGTATGAGCCACGATGATGGGCAGCTGATCCCTAACCTTTACCGATACATCCAACCGTGGGAATCCGAGTTCATAGACTCGCAACGCGTCTGGGCTGAATACGCACTGAAACGCTCAGAAGCGAACGCGCAGAACCGCCGGCTGACCCTGGAGGACCTCGAGGATTCGTGGGACCGCGGAATCCCCCGCATAAACACGTTGTTCCAGAAAGACAGGCACACCCTGGCTTACGACAAGGGCTGGAGGATTCGAACGGAGTGGAAGATGTACCAAGTGCTCAGGCAGAACCCGTTCTGGTGGACTCACCAGAGGCACGACGGAAAGCTGTGGAACCTGAACAATTACAGGACAGACGTGATCCAAGCTCTCGGTGGTGTGGAGGGTATTCTGGAGCACACCTTGTTCAAGGGTACGTACTTCCCAACGTGGGAGGGTCTGTTCTGGGAGAAGGCTTCCGGCTTTGAGGAGTCGATGAAGTACAAGAAGCTCACGAACGCACAGAGGTCTGGATTGAACCAGATCCCCAACCGTCGGTTCACCCTCTGGTGGTCTCCGACTATCAACCGTGCGAACGTGTACGTAGGTTTCCAGGTGCAGCTGGATCTCACTGGCATTTTCATGCACGGAAAGATCCCTACGCTCAAGATCTCCCTCATCCAGATCTTCAGGGCCCACTTGTGGCAGAAGATTCACGAGAGTGTGGTGATGGACCTCTGCCAAGTCTTCGATCAAGAGCTGGATGCGCTTCTGATCGAAACGGTGCAGAAGGAGACCATCCACCCGCGCAAGTCCTACAAGATGAACAGTTCCTGCGCAGATATCCTGCTGTTCGCATCGTACAAATGGCCGATCACCCGCCCGTCCCTGCTGAACGACACAAACGATTCAGACGATGGAAATACCTCGACCAAGTTCTGGCTCGACGTTCAGCTTCGGTGGGGAGACTACGATTCCCACGATATCGAACGTTACGTCAGGGCTAAATTCCTGGATTACACTACAGACAGTATGTCTCTATATCCCTCACCCACGGGATGCTTGATCGGCATCGATCTCGCATATAACATTTACAGTTCGTTCGGAAACTGGTTCCCCGGCTGCAAGGCCCTGCTCCAACAGGCCATGGCCAAGATCATCAAGGCTAACCCAGCGTTGTATGTGTTGCGGGAGCGCATTCGCAAGGGACTGCAGCTGTACAGTTCCGAGCCCACGGAACCTTACCTGAACTCGCAGAACTACGGGGAGCTGTTCAGCAACCAAGTGATCTGGTTCGTGGATGACTCCAACGTCTACCGAGTCACCATCCATAAGTCCTTCGAAGGAAACCTGGTCACGAAACCGATCAACGGAGCCATTTTCATCTTCAACCCCCGGACGGGCCAACTCTTCCTCAAGATCATTCACACCTCCGTTTGGGCCGGGCAAAAGCGTCTGACGCAGCTCGCCAAGTGGAAAACTGCCGAGGAAGTCTGCGCGTTGATCCGTGCGCTCCCCGCTGAGGAGCAGCCGAAGCAGATCATCGTGTCCAGGAAAGGGTTGTTAGACCCTCTCGAGGTCCACTTGCTCGACTTCCCTAACATCGTGATCAAGGGAAGCGAGCTCCAGCTGCCATTCCAATCTTGCCTGAAGATCGAGAAATTTGGTGATCTGATCTTGAAAGCAACCTCGCCGCAGATGGTCCTCTTCAACCTCTATGACGACTGGCTCAAGGCGATCGCCTCCTACACCGCATTCTCACGTCTGATCCTCATTCTGCGCGCGCTCCACATTAACAATGACCGAACGAAAGCGCTCTTGAGGCCTGACAAGACGACTATCACTGAGACGCACAACGTGTGGCCTTCGCTCACCGATGACCAGTGGGTGAAGGTGGAGGTGAACCTCAAAAACCTTATTCTGGCCGACTACGGCAAGAAGAATAACGTCAATGTTCAGTCTTTAACTCAATCCGAAATTCGTGACATCATCCTCGGTGCCGAGATTACGCCACCGTCGCAACAGCGTCAAGAAATGGAGGAGATAGAGAAGAACGCCAAGGAGGAGTCGCAGTCGATTGCAATCACAACCCGTGCCACAAACAAGCATGGGGATTCCATGCTAATTACCACTACCAGCCAGTATGAGCAGAAGACTTTCTCTTCGAAAACAGATTGGCGAGTGCGTGCCATCTCGGCAACAAACCTGTACTTGAGAACCAACCACATCTATGTGTCATCTGACGATGTGGATGAGTCTGGGTTCACGTATGTCATGCCGAAGAATATCCTCAAAAAGTTCATCTGTATCTCGGATCTAAGAACGCAAATTGCGGGTTTCATGTACGGTGTCAGTCCTCCTGACCACTCTCAAGTGAAGGAGATCCGATGCTTGGTGCTCCCCCCTCAATGGGGAACGCATCAGCAAGTGACTCTACCTCATGAGCTCCCAGAACATCACTACCTCAAAGACCTTGAGCCACTAGGATGGATCCATACACAACCGAACGAGCTTCCTCAATTGGCCCCCCAGGACGTGACAGCTATGTCAAAGATCTTCTCAGATAACCCAAGCTGGGATATGAAGAAGTGCATCACGGTCACATGCTCATTCACACCTGGTTCGTGCTCCCTGACCGCCTACAAGCTGACGAGCTCTGGCTTAGAGTGGGGTCGCCAGTGCAAGGACCCTCTCCAGAATCCTCAAGGCTATTTGCCAACGCACTACAAAAGGGTTCAGATGTTGCTCTCGGACAACTTCTTGGGCTTCTTCATGACTCCTGACACTGGTTCGTGGAATTATAATTTCATGGGTATGAAGCACTCGACAAATATGAAGTACGGCCTTAAAGTTGAGAATCCGAAAGAATTCTATCACGAGACTCATCGAACCTCGCATTTCCTCAAGTTTTCGTCGGAGGAGCAGGCAGGAGAAGGCGCTGATCGTGAGGATATGTTCGCTTAGAATTACTGTTCGAGTCGTAATTGTAAAGATGTGCCTTTGTATAATTTCGACAACATCTCTATTTGTCACGAAATTTATCGAATAGAAATCAGATGGACACACAATTATGTTCGCGTGCTAGACATGCTGCTGACTCATTTTTGACGCCTGCTCCTGTGCACAAGCCCACAATTGCGTACATCCATCATGCATGTGCGTTGCATTGTGTTGTTGAAATGCGCGTGCTGCTTTTTCTGTGCTGAAACGGACAAATGCAACTTGAACGCTGTGACCACTGCTTTGTAAAGCTGCATTGCGATGCGATGACAACTGAACAAATTCAATCATTTGTGTTTGTCATTTGTCATTCTAGCATTCTAGCATTGCATGCATTCGTCCCATTCTAGCATTTCCCATCCAGTCATCTCCACTAGCTAGCTAGCTAGCCAGTCCAGGCTAGCAGGTGTCCAGGTCTCCAGATCTGCTAGCTAGCTGCTAGCTAGTCTGTTCAGTCAAAGAAAGGAAAAAGAATGTGTCAATCTAGTGATGTGACATTTTCACAAACTGAATTAGACTTGCATCCAAAGCCATTGAAATTGCAATCTAGCAGATGAGTTGGTGAGGCTTTCAGCATTGACATCAATCATTGATGGCCAAGCTAGCCAGTCTAGAAGTGTGTGCGTGCGTTGCTGCAATGATCTCTCTAGCTCTGGACCTCTCACTCTCACGCTAGCACGTCCAAGCAACCCCAGCTCTCTAGCTCTGCAGCTAGCCCTGGAGCCAGCCAGCGGTGCGTGGGTCTGCATCCAGGCACCCGCACTGCGCTCACTCGAAGCAGCAATTTTGGAAACAAATCAAGGATCTTTTCACTCTGTGACATCTCATCTCTGTTGTCGCGCAAAGTAGTGCGTCTTGACTACCTGAAGAAAAAGAGGGAAATCGCCCTCCATTCCACTCGTGTGTAGCACATCGGAGCTTCGTGACAAAAGTAAGGAAACTTAGTGCCTTGTGTGAGCACCCAGTTGCAACCGGCAGGATCCCACTCGGTATTTCACTAATAGAATGAACATGGCTCTTGCCGCCATTGTTCTCTGTGCACAGCTTGTCAGCGCAGTGGTGCACCCACAGAATGACGGCCAAGAATCTCTACACATTCTTCAAGCGGTTACCCCTAATTGCCCTAATGAACCTGATGATGATACCTGATAATGAAATCTAGGAGACGTGAAGCTTGCTTTTTTAATCAGGTCTTTGGGTCTGACAACAGCACGAGCAACGTGGAGAGAAATTGGTTCAGAGAAATGTATGTTCCCTCGGACATGCCAGAGGGATCTTATCTATCAATTAAGCCGAACCCAATAATTGAATTCGATGCCAGTATACCGGATAACGTAGACAATCTCTTTAACACGGAAAAGGTTTGCCACTAATGTAGTCATGTTGTCATGTTCGTCGCAATGATGTTTTGTGGCTGCAGATGCAGTGGCACAAAAAGATGGAGTGTTACGTGCTGTAATGATAGTACAACGACACTGGCTACTAAAGATTTGACATAGGAGTAGCAGAGATGATATTCACCATTGGCACACCATTTCAGCACACAGCCGGGTAATTCTCATTTTCAAATAATCACCAGGAATTACAAAGCGTCCTAATCATACAAATTGAGACACGTCATGAGGGCTTCCTTGAAAGTGGAAAGAAGATCAATAAAATGTATGCAGACAAACAGAGAGGCGTAAGCTACAGGAGTACTTCAAGATTTACCCAGGAAGCCTTCGCCGAACTTCCTCCATACTGGGCTAAGGTCAAAATTATGCTCGAGGAAGCAAAAGCTTCGACACACGATTTCGTGGTTTGGTTGGATGGTGATGCTGTGGTGGCTGAACATTCCCGACGATTTGACCGATTGAGGTACTTTGACGACGAGAAGACGGTAATGGTGGTTGGTAAGGATAATGCTATGTGGTACGACCCGGAGAAGAGTGATATGCTTTGCTCCGGAGTGTGGGTCGTCAGAAACAATGAGAACGGCAAGGCGTTTCTTCAGAAGTGGTGGGACAAATATGAGCAAATAAAATCTCGGTGGGAGTTTAACCAAACAACTGGGAACTGGGCATGCGATAAATGTAAATGGGCTGGGCATGAATTTGAGCAGGGGGCATTGAACGAATTATATCGTGATGGGGGGAAGAGGGATGGTATCATGCACAATGCTCCGTGGTACCTGTTTAACAATCGTCTCACAAAAGCAATTGGAAACTCTGCTCTAGCGAACTCGCCTCGTGCAAGGCGATGGAACGAACAGGACCCCCAGTTTGTTTGTCATTTTGCAGGAATGACATCAAAGAACAGAGAACTAGGAATGAAAGAAGTTTTGAAACACGTAAATAACTCATAGCACATAGCCATTGATTATGGCCATGATGTGAGATTCATCAATGACCTTTGTAGCTTTGTGGTTGACTGAGGTTTGATGGCATTCGACTGTAGCTTTAAAACGAGCAGTTCTCGACGCATTGCTCCCGCATCGTGTCAGCAGCGCGCGCATCTAGGCATGATGAAAACGCATCCGAATGAAGGATGCTGGTGCTGAAGTGACACAAGCCTTGCTAGCTTGACAAGTTGAAGCGGCTATCTCTAGCTAGCTAGCTAGCTGGATCTAGCCATGATGCTAAAAATTTTCCATTGTCCTCCAAACAGATGTCATACCTTGACATGTCGCTTCTCATGGTTCATTTGTGCGTCTAGGCGTGCTAGCGTGCCAACATGCTAGCATGCTAGCATGGCTAGATGGCTAATTTCCAGTCATGTTCACATGTTTGTGAAATCGACGCGTTCATTCATCATGCATGATCAGATCGAACAATCATGCGTGACTGATTGCTAGCTAGTCATCTAGCTTTGGCCTGCATTTTCAACGGTTCATTGACACAAAGCTGGCTGGTCTAATGGAGGTCATGAAGACGACCAGTCTAGCAGTGCAATGTGAGTGCAAAACTAGAAAAATGCATCAGCTAGAAATGGTCTCCTCACTAGCTCAGCTCATGTCAATTTGTCACCCAGGACACAACAACGTGAAACCCCGCGACTAAGCTCACGGTGATCTAAAATGGAAGTTCCCGCCGCAGATCGTAGTGGCACAAAATTAGGCGGCGTGTTGATTTAAATCAGACTTCTTCTAGATTTGCCGGGTTTTCCGTTTCGGAACTATTGAAAGATGTAACGTCAACGAACCTAACATCGTTTAAGATTTAGAGTCAACGAATGAAACAATGCAAAGGTTGCATGGTATCAGTGTGAGTCTACATTCTGCATTTCTTTATTCCATATATGACGACTAATGATTTTATGTTGTTGTTGTTGTTGTTGTTATTGTTTTATCGTCCTCACATCCTCGGAGGCACGCTTTACTGCCTTCAGCCGTGTATTCGTACTTAAATTTCTTGGTTTCGTGTGCCGTCCTAAAAGTTATTATTTCAAGCGATGTCTTCTTTTCTTTTCTCCAAAAGACGCGCTTAGCGTCCTGTAGTGGTAGTAGTAGTAGTAGTAGTAGTAGTAGTAGTAGTTGTTGTTGATTTTGGAAGTGTTGGCACCTTATGTGATACTCCCAAAAAGGAGGAATGAAGAGCATATAGCCTGATTGACGGTGACAACGACGACGAAGATGCAGCGTCACAGAATACTCATTTTGCCTCAGGAAAAAAGTATTCCGAGATACATCTGCTTACTGATAGTACCCGGCTGCAATAGGATAGTTCTGGTCTTGATTTCATCCTAGAGGCCGGGAGAATGACGATAAGGCGGAGGACGGAGAATGTTAGTAGAAATACGGACATGGGATGCGTTTGTTGTGTCAGGTGGTTTATCGAGTTCTTACGAATTTGCTATTTCTTCCGCAGAGCGCGATAAGATCCGGCCTGTGGGAAACGACAAATCATCGCTTCTCCTCATTCTGGCACAGTTTCTCAGTTGGGTGGGTGCTACATAGCCAGAGCGACTGGTACTACTCGATGGACGTACAAAAAACCACAAAACTGCTTCTACAGCTGGGAACAGGAACGGTACAGATGATGATGACGACGACGACGACGATGATAAAGTTGAAGGATGGCTCGTGGCCCTCCTAGGCTTACCCTGTCGGAAAGGCGGGGGATGTGAATTCTGCTTCCCTTTGAGGTGTGTTCCTTTTCTCCGCGGATGAAGAAGACAGTGGTTCAGATGGCGAGAGCGTCGATGACGATGACGATGACGATGACGATGATGATGACGCGGTTAATGCAGGGCATGCCTTCTTCGAGATCTTTAGCTCAACAATCGACACCCCTGAGGGTAACAATGCACACGTTCAAACTAACGTACATCTTGAAAGTAATGTAGACGCAGGGCGTCTTGGTCTGTAGCATACTTGTCAACGACTGCTACTTAGCGAACGGCTACTCGGCTATTCTCCCCACCTTCCCGCTTCATCTTTCCACTCTGTTTTTATTTTATATATTCTCATGCATGAAAATGGTAGCTATGCAGGATGATGGTCATCATCGCCAGACCCATCATCCTACTAGCTGCTTACCTTCGATTTGTACAACGTAGCGAGCACGCCTGATGATGATGATGATGATGATGATGATGATGACGATGATGATGCCAGAGAGGTAATTCTTCTGGTTGAAAAGTTATTGCTACTGCTAATTTCATATGATCTCTTCTTCTTCTTCTTCTTCTTCTTCTTCTTCTTGTAAGTGATACTCGTACTTGATATTCCTCAAATCAAGCACCGGCCTTCAGATAGAGAACATGCGGTGTTGATGAGAATTAGCGACGAAAGCATCACTTGATGAGTAGGGTGCAGGATAGACAAATATGAGCTATTTAATAAAAAATATAGAAGATTCGTCAAACATTACCTGTAATGATATCTTTTCCAATCCTTAGTGGGATGATACAGAGCGAGGGAGGCAGCAAGTTCAAATTTTGACTCATTTTTTTCCATATCGTCGCCGTCCTCCCCCCTCCGTGACAATGTTGTTGTTGTCGACGATGATTGTGATGGGGACGACGGTAGAAGATTTTCAGCTGAAGGCGTCAACCGAGAGACGAGTTCCGATGGCGATGTCGATCCATGTATTGGGAGGACAGGTGATACCATTGCATGGTTCTCCATTCGATAGATAAATGTGCTCATATTCACAAACTGAGGCTGTGGTGACGATGAGAAATATTGCTTTTCTAGTCTGTCCTTCAGTGCTCCGCCGTTATCATGGGAGGCGTCTTCTCCAGCATCACATGTGGAACTGCTGCTGCTGCTACTACTGGAAGGTTGATAAACCGTGATTCCGTCGTTGAAGGATGATGGCCTGATCATTCATTGGTGGGATCATGATGATGATAATGATGATGATGAGAGCGATCGAAATGAAATGATGTTGGATCTGGTGGGTGGAAGGTGCTGGTTGAGTAGTGTCGTTTGCTGCTACACACACACACACACACACACACACACACACACACACATACACACACACACACACATATTTATATATATATATATATATATATATATATATATATATATATCGAGAGATATATATATCTATATATATATATATACACCTATATATATATATATATATATATATATATATATATATATATATATATATATATATATATATATATATATATATATATATATATATATATATATATATATATATATATATATACATGTATGCATGCATACCACGAAAAGGGAAGGGTGCTTCTGGTTCCTCCACGTGTAGATGCAGCTGGTACTAGTTGCGACCCAAGGCTCTTTTCCAGATCACGTATGCTCTGCGCAACAAATATACACGCTATGAAAGGGGGCGTGGGTGTATTTTTTCACGTGTGCGTGTGCATCTGTCTTCCACAAGAAGTTGCTATCAGGAGGGCGGTGACCCCTTTGAAGATAAGGTATCATTTTTGGATGTGAATGCGAGTTTTCACAAAGCAAAATTACCAGTTGATCCTTCCAGCCTCCGAACTCATGTGAGTGCGTCAAGTAATACTTGGGAATTTCTAACTTCCCAGCCTCAAAGACCGCGTCCTTTACGAATCGCTTACTCGGTTTGATTTTGATTAGATGAACCTAGTAACATGATGGTCACGATGGCTACACATAGGGCCGCCGCGATGCTCCTGTTGCTGCTTCATTGAGGACAAATTCTAGCTACGTCAAAATCTTGCTTTCTGGTCATTCCTAGAGGTACTTATCAATTGGTATACATTTTAATTCCAGCTTTACTTCATACTTCTGTTATCTTTCAAAAACAGCTAGCTACACGATAGATAACTGGAGGATCTGACCGATGGAATATGCACGCGATACATAGCCAAAGAAGCTTCGTGTACGATCCCCAAGAAGACAGCTGAGAGAAAGAAGGACATTATAACGATTAAGAACAATTTCGAGAGCTGTAGGATACCTGTACAAAGCACCCCGAAGGCAATGTCCCTGTGGAAATTAGATTAAGAGAGCCTCAGCCCACACACAACGAGCCTTCTACAATCATGAATCGGCAACAAAATAGTGGAGCACTGCGCATCTCATCGCCATCCTCACCATGCTATCACATCGAAGTCCCTCATCATCCGTGCTGCTCTCGGAAGTGGATCATCGTTGTGTTTAGCATCCATGTGTTCTAGCTTCCTCCTTCCTTCTCGGCACGTCTATCCTTCTCAGACGCGAGGACAAAATGGCCTGGATTTCCCTGTGGTATACCCAGACGTAGGGGTAAAATGGGTAGCAATTTTGGCCTTTTCCACTGAGTATTTGTTGTCGGAAGTGGATCTATGTATCCGGTAATAAAATAATGTGTAGCATGAACGCCCGGAGTATTGTTTTGTGCGACAAGGAAATGTTCATGGCGCAGAACGTAAAAATTGTACGAAGTTTGCCTGCAGTCGAAGCTTTCTTCTGCCCCTTCCCCCTTCCGAGGTCTTGCAACGAATTGCAGTGGAACAAAAACAGGTTGCGGATGGAGAACCAACCCGACATCGTATCGTCACATGCCGTTGCAGATCGATCCCCTTATAATTTTTTATTCTGCCCTCGGGATGATTTAATGAATGGCGCAGTCTAGAGATTCGACAGAGAACATCTGCATTCAGCAATTCAAATCAAATCAATGGGATTGCTATGATCAGGATAGTGCCCCCTCTGGGTTATCATCCTCAATTTTTAGAGTTAGTTCAATTATAATGTCTCTTTCATCTAGTGGATCTGAATTCCACTACATCTACGCAGAGCAGTTCCTATGAAGAAGGATTCTAATAAGACTAGGGCGGCATTCCACATTATTCGGCCTTCAAAGAATTAGACGTTAACATGTCTGATGTCACTTATTAGTAGTGCACGTGTTTCACGTGTCTTTGGAAAGATGCACAACCACGCTAGCACGCGACGAGCGCAGCATGCAAGCTAGCAAGCGCAGAATGTCTAGCTGGAAGTCTAGTAGAAGTGTTGCCAGTTGCCAGGTTGCATCACATTTCGCTGAAGAGTGACATATTTGGAGATACGGCTAGTACGTGAATTACTATCACAATTTAGATATTTATTTGTATGTGCAGTCATAAGTTGCGCAATTGCGTTACATCACTGCTTAACATGTCTAGATATACTGGAAGCATGCCGATTTGCTCGTGCTATAATGATTTTTTCAGTAAACTTCATAACTACGTTATGCAGCATAAAACGCGACGTCATCGCCCTGGCTATAGGTTTCGTATGCCGTAATTTACCAATTGCGTATAAAGCCTCCATGAGAAATGAGGAATCTCGAACAATATCTTTCTCGAGCTATTAGCACCAGAGGTCATCCCCAACCGTCGTTGTTTCTCCGCGTCAAGACAGACTCCCTCGCCGTTGATCAAAACATGACCAAGTGACATGGCTATATCGGGGAAAATTGATAACAAACAGTTTTCTAATGGTTCCACAGGTAGCTCTCGTGACGCCTGAGATATTATATTTGTCCCGTGTGAAAAGAGGAATGGAGTCGAAACTGTAACCCTAGTAACATCTTCTATGTATTGCTAGAATGGTCTGTGCACACATACAAGACAATACACACGTTCACTTACACGTAAATATATATATATATATATATATATATATATATATATATATACTTCTGTATTGATTGCGTCCGTGGTGAGATAGACAAATAAACATACTACTTACTACTACCCAGTATCGAAGAACAAGAGGCAGTATACGTGCCTGCTGGGTCCTTGTCATCTTGCGTACTTTAGTTTCTACCCATTTCAGCACCTAAATGCACACGATTGTTATTGGAGTTGATCAGAAAAATTGAGGAGTGAATCGCTTCAACAAGCCACTTTGATTTTT
The DNA here is from genome assembly GCA_000320545.1 of Bigelowiella natans CCMP2755. Classification (NCBI taxonomy): domain Eukaryota; phylum Cercozoa; class Chlorarachniophyceae; genus Bigelowiella; species Bigelowiella natans. The sequence continues at coordinate 57,764 of ADNK01002488.1, forward strand.
GTCATCAAAGGGCATCGTTCCATGCGAGGAAAGGACGAAAGGATGGGCGTTAGTCTTGTTGGTAAGAAATACCGTCGCATCGCTTGTACGTTGGCTGTGTAAACGGCACTCTATCGCCTACATAGATAAGAAAGTATTACACGCATTGTGACTAACCCACGACTAGAGTTTTCATCATATACAAATGCACAGAAAGGCTGTCCTTGTATGCACGCATAGAGAGTTTATATACACGTGCAATATTGCGTACGCACCGACCTAAAAAACAAGGTGGTGCAGCGTATGTTGGCGTTGTAACGGTTGCATCATGGATGCGGTTTTTGCTAGCACAAGAACGGAACACACACACACACACACACACACAGAGAGAGAGAGAGAGAGAGAGAGAGAGAGGGAGAGGGAGAGAAACCTCAGGCCATCGTTGCTGTGCTTCATATATCACGCTGGCTGCCTCGTAATTCTCCCAATCCAAGGCCCTGCAAGGGCAGGTGAAGATACCATGAAAAAGGAGGAGGGAGGAAAGAAGATATCAGTCCGCAACCATAGCGAGCAGCCCAAACGGCAGCACGGCACGATTCTCCAAGATACCGTCGGTGATGGTAGAGCAGACAGCAAACAGCAAACAGCGAACAGCAAAACGATTGTTCTTCGCTACCCTACCACCATACACTACTACTTAACACTGCTAATAATAATACGAAATAGGACGCTGCTACTTTCGACTCATCGGCGCTTCTTATTCATACCATTTCCTACGGCTACTTACCTATACAAAACGGTCGCGTTGTCATATTCATCGATTCGCCTGCGGATGTGTGCCTCGAGAATCTCCTGATCAAAGGGCATTGCTTTCTCATCACCGTCGTCGCCATCATAAGACGATCTTTGCGTACCTGCCCTTGTTGGTACTGGAGGCGAGCATTCTGACCATCGTCGTCATCTTCATCAACGATGCCGTCAATATGATGATGATGATGATGATGATGATGATCTAGGAGAAGCTGTGAATCCAGGTTTCGCCTCTACCATATCGCAACAACAAACACAGCAACGAGCAACGAAACAGGGGGCTGCTCAGTATCTTTTACTTGAGAGTCACTCGAGTCAGTATCTTGCATGTTTTGCGAAAAATCGCCTCTGATGAAGAATCTGGCAAAAAGGCAAACTAAACATGCCCGGCACCTGCCTCTCCTCCTCCTCCTCCTCCTCCTCCTCTCTTCATTCTTATTTCATTTGTGTAGTGTGCTCTACGGTTCTATTCGACGCACACCTCTCGCACTTGTTCTTCTTCTTCTTCTTCAGAGACCGCGTCCTTCCAACGAAGATGCCTTGGTTTGTGCATGTTATGCATATTTAGACCATAGGTGTGACTAGCTTAAGCCGGCACAGGAGGGAGAAAGGGAGAGGGGGGATTAGATGTTTGATCTGACTGTAATCTGAGAAGAGTTACGAGGAACAACGTAGTGATTTCGCCTTCTAAGCCTGACCCCTGTTAGTTATCAGGTCGTGTGTGTGTGTGTGTGTGTGTGTGTGTGTGTGTTGTATGATACGTGGCCACAAGTGATCTCTCTTCTTCTCTTTCACGGTGTTCATTTTGTCATGTCATATTCGCAATGGCTTTCAAAGCTTCGCCTCATTCCTTCGGTGGTCCTTTTCACCGTAGTGTGTGGTGGTGGATAGATGGTGCGGGATGATGAGATGTTGTGATAACTAGGAAACCGCTCCGAGCGCCACTTACTCGAAATCGCTTCTTATTCGCCGTGAAGCTTGGGTTTAAGAAATCGGCCTAATACCGGATTTATACCAATGATGATGAAAATGATGATGATGATGATGGTGGTGGTGACGGTGGTGATGATGATGATGATGATGATGATGATGACGCCATGTGATGATGAGCGAGCCCATATTCCTTCCGACTCTCTTCGATTCACAACTCATTATTAGCAGCAAACACACATCATCTAGACGTACCAATCTAGACAGCCAGGCTTGATCTAATGCCGCCACCTATTATTATTATTATTATTATTATTATTATTATTACATTACTATTGTTGTGCACGGACATACAGTATCTACATATTGATAAATAATTATCATAATTACAGAAAGATGAGGCAGGTAGAGACAGGCAGACAAACATATAAGCCCTCTCTCTCTCCCCCTCTCTCTCTCTCACACACACAGAGAGAGAGAGACAGAGAGAGAGAAAACTAAAGGCGGCATGTTCCCCGTACCAAAGTCCACAGTACTCTCACGTAGTCTCCGAACGCACACAGAAGGGGGCGTGTTCTTGTCGTCCGGTGCAACAAGTCACCAGCAGCTGACGATGACTCCTTCTTCGCGTCATACTGACCATTGTACTTCCTCGCATTTCTACCCTTATTCTGCCTCCCCATTGCCCTTGAGGCGGAGGAAGACTTGCCAGCGGGTGACGAGGAGGAAGGGGGGGGGGCAGCGCCAGCCCGATTCGTTTTCCTTTTCCCGCCGTGGCCCCCCCCTCGCCGATCTTCGTCGATGCTGTTGCTCTTGCCGCTGGAGGCAACGCCTTGGTAGTTACACAAAGCATGTTGGTGTGCGGGTCAAGAGGCGTGCTTGTTTGATGCTGTCTATCATAGTCAGCCGTGGTGATGTGTGATGCAGCCCACCTGACGGCGACGAGGAGAAAAGCAGGTCATTCTCCCGATCTTCCCATTCACTGAGCTGCATTTGGATCATCTGGAACTTCTGATGAGCCGGAAGAGACCGGAAGATGGCTCCCCCCTGCAGGCAGGTAGGCAATCAAACAGACGATGATTTTAAGCTTTGATTTAAAATAACAATCAGAAGATTAAATAATCCGATAACGCGCGGATTCTACGACTGAATCATCGCAATCTCCACCACAATTCACGGAGTCCTTAACGAGTCACATTCGTCGCACAGACTTAGTAAATGGTACGGCACTCACTACCTCTGTGGTGTGTAGCACCAACGACGTGTAGTCTTTACTGATCAAACTGCCAAAATCCGAGGGGCTGGTATGTCCCAACGGCGAGGGAAAAGAAGAAGAAGAAGAAGAAGAAGAAGAAGAAGAAGAAGAAGCCAACGTTGGAGAGCAACAAGAATGAGATATTGATTCGATCAAGATTTCCACGGCGAAATAACGGAGGCGTAACGACACATACAGAGCAACCCAACACACCAACACACATAATATTTTTGTTTTCTAATAATCCACTACCTGAGATCCAAGACGGCCTTTTGTGCCATTCTTGCGATACATATGCTGCCAAACAACAGAAAAGGTAGGGGATTGATCACTCATTAAATCATCATGGAGGGAGGGGAGCGGGGGTGCGCAGGATTTGTTAAAATATCTCTAAATTGAATTCATTCCGTCAGTTGCAAAGGAACGAATCTCTCTCTCTCTCTCTCTCTCTCTCTCTCTCTCTCTCTCTCGCTCGCTCGCTCGCTCCCCGCCCCCTCCCCTCCCATGGCACGCACCGTTTCTGTTCCCTGCAACGGGCAATTTCCAATGCCGCACCGAGGCCGAAATCCTTGTGATTGATTCACGATTATGACTAGTATGCTCCATCCGCAGCAGCAGCAGCAGCAGCAGCAGGACGCAAGGGATACAACAGCAAAACTAGCTAACACCATTGAGCAGACAGATGCTTGAATGTCTTTTATACAGTAGCAGTAGCGGCAGTAGCGGCAGCAAGAGCAGCAGTAGTATGTGTTGTAGTAGTAGTAGTAGTAGTAGTAGTAGTAGTACCGAAGGCAGCTGTGAGATGAGAGCTGCAACTGCTCGTTTGCATGAGTAGAGGTGGTTGGCATTCACAAATCGGTAGAGATCCTCCTCCACCTGCTTTGACGAATAGTAGCTTCCGCTGCTACTGCCCACCCCACCAGCAAAGCCTTCCAAGTATAAATACTGATTCTGGAGCAAAATCTTCATGGGGGTGTCAGTGCCTCCCTCGCCCCCCCCCCCCTCTTCCTCCTCCTCAGCAGCAGTAGCTGTGGAAGTAATAACGGCGGAACAGGGCGGATACAGAATGAATAATACTAGTTCTTTAGGAAAAAAAAGAAGGGGGGGGGGGGGGAAAAAAATTTGGTGGTCACCTAGCTGCTGGTAGAAATGATTGGTGGAATACAGGGAGAGACTTGGGAAAGGGGAGCTCGGCGTGAGTGTCATTTGGTGAACGTAGCATTGAATTACAAGGTCGGAAAGACAATTCAGCTGCCTCTGCAGGTAGTAAGAACAGAGCATGGAGCAGTAAAAGTAGTAGAAGAAGAGGTTGCTGTTGTTGTTGTTGTTGTTGTTGTTGTTGTTGTTGTAAGAGTAGTAAGAGTAAGATTAGCAAAGGAGGAGCACAGCTGTCCGCTGTGAGGATTCTCGTCGATATTGTTTAAGCACAGTTGTTGTTTTTTTAACATGTTTTCTATTACTGCCTTTTCCTTTTGTATTTATTTATTTATTTATTTATTAAATATGTTATCTATTACTGCTGTCGCGGGAAGAGAAGGGGGCTCTGGTAGCTGTGGCGAGGAATACCGACCTCGGTGGGGAAGTGATGAGATTGTTGAATCTCCTAATAAGAAATATAGCAGCAAGCCGTAGAAGATCAACGTCGGTTTTGTTGCGTGTGGAGATATCGGAGAACTACCATAACTCCCGTAGTAGTATTGGTAGTAGTCTTGGAAAGTCAAGCTGTGCTTGCTCTTTCTGCTACTGTGAGAAGGCATCGTCAGCAGCCTCGTCTTCCTCCTTAGCTGCTGCTCGTGATGATGGGAGATGGGGTCGTCGTCGAGCATAATGCCTCCCTCCGCCCCCCCCCTCCCCTTCGGCGGAAGGGAGGGGTGGTTGTAGGAGTTGCTGTTGCAATGGGAGGGGGGGGGCAAGGCGTGCGGCAGGAGGGACGACGACGAAGACGCTGATGATAACGATGCGACATCGGAGGCCGAAGAGGAGGAAACAGCAGCGGGCATGGAGATACTGCTTGTGCTGCTGCTGCCGACGATGATGCTGCTGCCGGAGACCTGGGGAGCTGCCAATTGGAGAAGGCCTACACTGTCCCTGTGGTATTGGGTTTGTTTTTTTTTTGGTATCCCGACATTTTCCATCCGTTACAACACCACCAACCAACCAACCAACCAACCACATGCGGCATCATCAATTAACAAATAGGAGGCTGCCTTTCTTCCTTTTGCGGTTATCGGAATGGCACTGCTCATCACGCTCCCGCCACGACTCGCACAAGTTGTCGTTGAAGATATCATGACAACGAAAAGACAAGAAATGGCAGGAAATCCATCATCATCATCATCATCATCATCATCATCATCTCTCCACCTTTGTAACAGATGCTGTCCCACTCTCTTAGGGAGCGGCGCTCTCGAAAGCTTGTAGACTTCCAGGGCAGCTTGCCGTGTCTCAAAGCGAGCAAACATCTTATCCGCTGCAAATATGTCAAAACATAGCATCATCATGAGTCTCTCTCTCTCTCTCTCTCTCTCTCTCTCTCCCTCTCTCTCTCTCTCCCTCGCTCTCTCTCGCTCTTTCTCATCACCCCCTTCATCGCCCCACATAAACATATTCTCCACGCTGCGCGTATACACACACACACACACACACACACACACACACACACATCCCCTCGCTCCCACTCGGAGTTGACAATCACAGCATCAGCACCGCCGGTGTGACACGGGCAGCAACACACAACAATAATAGCACAGCATACAAGTCGCTAGTGGCCCACCTTGCTGTTCGCACAACGACTGGACATCGATCCCGCAGCACATCCCTGACCACCAGAGCCTCTTTGCTTCCTGCCACCACTCTGCCCAGCCGCTGAACGATAGTAGGAGTAACGTTAGTCATAACAGTGCGAAAAGCTCACAAGGTTGCATAGGAGCAGCAGCAGCAGCAGCAGTAGTAGTAGTATTAGTTGTAGTAATGGTATTGATAGGTGCTGCTGTTAGTCTATTTGTTGTTGTTGTTGTTGTTGTTATAGGGATGGTAGCAGCAAACCTTGAGGGGCAAGGGGGGGGGGTTCTAAGGTGGTTCCGCAGGTTTTTGGACTCGTTCTCCTTCCAAGTAAGATGCTGCACCAAGCTGCCCCCTCTCCACAAGAACACCTCTTGCAGAATGCTGTCGGTGCTGCTGCTGCTATTGTTACTGTTGTAGTCGTTTTGTCGTTTGCGAGTACTGCCGCTGGCATTGCCAGTGTTGAATTGATGACCCCCCCTCAGGTTTATCCTCCTAGCACCACTTGCTTCGCCCCCTCCCTTGTGACCTCCAACCACCCCTCTCCTCTTCCTCGCTGCCGACGGCGGTTCTCTTCCTCCTCCCCCCCCCCCACCCCCTGTATTTATGTCACCTGCTCGTGGCGGCGTGTATGAGAAGTAGGCCGCGACAGGTGGGGGATTTGTCGCGAATATTACTTCGGAGAACATCCTCTTGCTATCATTTGATGATGCTGAAGTTGAGGGTGATGGCGGTGACCCCGCCGTGCTGCGCGCCGTCCTCTTTCTCTTGCTGCCTTCTGATCGGGTTGCATCGAGACATAGCTCTTGAACGAGGGCTGTGCGCCAGCTGTAACCTCCCTTCGAGTCGAAGAACCCCCCGCCTCCTTTCTTCTTCTTCTTCTTCTTCTTCTTCTTTCTCGTCGCGGAGGCGGAGGACGCCGAGCCGCTCGTTTTGCGGAGGTGCTGCTGCTGATACACAAAGCTGCTGCCGCTGCTGCTGCCTCCGCCGCTGCTTCTAGCATGATGATGATGATGATGATGATGATGATTCATCTTCTCGGAGGCCAGCGGAGGCACCTTTGCCAGAGAGGCGGATAGTATATACACGCGTGGCCGTTCGGTAGGCTGCGAAGACGAAGATGGCCCTGACGATGATTGGTACGGCCTGAAGGAGGAGCGAGCCCTCCTCTTCGCGGCAACGGTTGGGCTGCTAGTCGAGGCGACTGCAGCAGTATCGCTGTAGCATACGATGAGCTTTCCGACGATCTGGGCGTGAGAACCTTAACAGCCATCAAAAAGGGGTGTTATCATTACGGAGAGAATATGATCGAACAAACACAAGCGTGGCGATGAGCCACACCACTGACGGCAGGCAAAAGGGCAAAAAAAATCCGTTTTTCGCGCGGTGCTTGTGGTGGTGGTGGTGGTGATGGTGATGCGCTTTAACGCACAGTTGGGAACGACGTAGTAGCCACGAAATGGCGTCGGCAGTGTAGCTGCGGCCTGTGCAACTTGGTCATTCAGCACATCTTCGATGGAATACAAGCGCAGTATCCCGCCGGCAATGTCGTGGCCAGCTGTGCGACAACCAGCAGCCGATCCAATCCATCGTTTCATTGAACGATCATCGGGATGATGATGATGATGATGATGATGACGACGACGATGATGAGAAATACAACACATCGAGAAGAAGAGACATAGTAGCAGCAGCAGCAGCAGCAAGGAGAAGAAGAGAAAGAGAGAATAAAAAAAAAGGCAAAATTCCGTCAGGCATACTACAAGAAAGAATCACAAAAAAATTAACGATCGAAGATCGATAGTCAGCTTTGTCGTCAGTGTCGCACTTACCTAGACATGCTCGATGTTGGATCCCAACACGACGAGTACGGCTATAACCATAGGTTGCAGTCTGGCCTCTACTACTCTCGCACCTATGGAAAAGGTAAGTGTAAAAAGAAGAAGAAGACGAAGATGAAGGAGGAAGAGGGAGCAGTGATATGTGATCTATGCGGCAAAGGAGTAGTAAACTCGTATGGCTCTCGCGTTTAGGAAAAGAGATTGAACATATAAAGCAAATTTTTTTGTTAAGCAGATACAGGCTGGTGGGGAGTGGGGAAAGCAAATACCACTGAATGGAGAACCGAACGGAAGTTTTGAACGACGAAGATGGTGTGGTTGAAAGAGCGTTCAGGGATATCTGTTGGTGGTGGATAAAACGGACAAAGCAGCGGTGGGAATGGTGAATATACATCGATTCTCGCCATCTTATCTGCTCACATATCGTCATTGGCCGATTGCCATCATATTATCTGGCAATAATTTAAGCATTTTTAAAAAACCAAAAACAAAACAATGTTGGTTCGCATCCCCCCCCTCTTCCGCCATTGCATCCGCGAACGTACAGGTCTGAAACGGTGAGCTCGAGAGTTTTGTGCGATCCATTCAGTATGTCTCGTAACCGTTGACCTCCTCCCCATCTTTTCCGTGTCCATCATGCCGACTTTGTCCTGCTGATTGATGGAGGAAGAGGGGAAGTATCCTGCAGAAATCCCGCCCCCCCGCCCCACTGCGCCTAAGGCACCGTGGTCGCCAAATGCTGCTGCGAGTCCCATGGACGAAGACATGCTCGTGTGAGTTCCAACCCGTCCTTCCTCGACTTGTTCGAGAGGTAACAGGTGATATCCCCCATCCAATGACAAGATCAACGCAACACTTCCTGCAGGGAGTAAAGGGGCAATCCACATGGCTGCTATTGTAACCGATCTGCTGGTCCGCCTCACGGTATTCTGAACGTCGTAGGAAAAGGGCAGTTTCTCAGTGTGGACGTCATGATAACGATGATGATCGAAAGATAAATAGCCCAGAGAGAGAGAGAGAGAGAGAAAGAGAGAGAGTATCTCGATACCATCGTCCTGGTGGCAAGATTTAGAAACGTCAGAGTCCCGTCGTTTCGTCCAATCAACAGATAATCTTGACCGCTCGCGCTCGTCCACCACTTGCAGACGGAGATGGGAGAGCTGGTGTTCTCCACCTGAAAGCTTTCTTGCCCGGGTTCATCGGCAAATATGTTCCTGCGCCATTCACGGGAGCCAAGTCCTGCAGCCGTGTTCAAACCACTGCTGCCAAGTGCAGATGATGACCCACCTGCTCTTTCCCCGCCTCCGCCATATTGATACAGCGGGTGGGTGTCAGTAGCGAAAGCGTCGGAATAGTAGTACGGAAACGTAGAAGAGGAGGATATGCCACCGTCTTCGTTACTCTCAGTTGATCTCTCAGATACTGCAGCAGATACCATAGAAGTCAAAGAAACACGATGCAACCTCCGCCGCCTCCTGGCTCCTCGGAAAGGGCGGCTTTGCCGTAGCGTCCCTCCTTGCTTTGAACTAGACGGAGAGTCCGTGAGGGGCCCCTTTTCGCAATCGCTTGAATTCTGGCGATCATCTCCGAAAATATGTGCGGTAGATCGAAGGTGGATGGTGCCGTCCAGCATGGCACACACTAGGAACTACGAAGAGGGGGGGGGGAAATCATGGTGACGATAAAATGGCGAATGATGATGATGATGATGATGATGATGATGATGATAATGAGAACCTTTGCTCTAGGACTGAAATCCATCGCAACTAGCTTTTGGAGGCGGTTTCGGGACAGCTTGATCGTCCGATACAGCGGGGCACATCCCTTCCGCGATTTCCTTCAAAACACATAATCGCAACGCTTAAAAAGGAAGACATGGCGGCTGAGAAAAAGGATATCAACCGAATGATAACGTGATCTGTTGAGCATGCTGTTGCTATGTAAGTCCCTGAAGGACCGTGTCCCACTTGAACAAGTTCCAGCTTGGCGCGTTCTGGCCGCTGGCGTGGGTTATGCGAAGAAGGTTCATGTGATGGTGTTTTTGTTCGGATCGATATGGCGTTCTGGATTCGGTATAAATCAGCTTTCAGTGCTGGGTGGACTATATTGTGACTGTATGAGTCTGCTGATGAAGACTTGTAGGATGTCGTAGCCATTGTGAACGGGGGGGGGGCGTGGCCCTGACGGCTCCTCCCAAAGGAAGGCGATTTCTCGAGAGTGTTCTCCAATAAAAACTAAATATATGTATCGATATATTCCGTATAAAAATTAGATATTGTACTATATTCGATACAACAACCAATACAATACTCCTCGCAACCCCCGACATAGCCAGCCCGATGAGACAACCGAGAATAACGGCCCACATGTGATCCATTATATCTCGGCGTAGTTTGTGTCGCTTGGTTACAACTCAACCTAGAAAAATAATTACCCCTAATTAAACTAAATGATATGTCTTCGCGCTGAGTGCAATGTGCGCTGTCCACCATATATTCTCACCGGTCGCCATCACAAATCTCGCACTTCCGAGAGTAATTTTACCGTGAATTTCAGTCTACATTTCAGAGGACATTTCAGCGAAATCGTATTTCACTCATAAACCGTTACTGCAGCTGCCAGCCAAGAGAAACCCCAGCAACGGACACGCTCCCCTCCCCCCCCCCATTCTCATACGAAGAGGGTCCATCCCTTCACCTGACGAATCATGAGCACAATCAAAGCGGTGATGCTCTGTTCGCGTCCTGCAGACAAAACCGTCCAACCACAGACGAACGTTATTTCAACCAAACCCTTCATAACAGCGGTTAAGAATAGGTCATCGGTGTCTGTGAGAACTGATGTCTCAAAATGCAAGGCAGCCGTCATGCGTAATGCTAAATTGAAACAAGAAACCAAAGCTCCATCAGCGACTGATAAACACAAGGAATGGCTGAAAAACTTTGCAAAGGTAAAGAAGACAGCTATTGATGAGGCCGAGAAGTTTAAAAAAATGAAGGAAGAGGAAAAATCAAAATTTATGGAACGGACTTCATTGCTTAGAACTTTACTTCGACAAAACCAGTGGAAGAATAATCACCACTACGTTCCAAAGCTTCCCAGCGAAGACAAGAAAGAAATAGAGAAACTCCTTACTGCTCCAAAAAAGAGGCTTGAGAAAGTTTTGAAGGCAGACAAAACAAAGAATGAGCCTGAACCTGATAAGTCAGAGTCCAAAAGCGCTACAGCTGTCCCAGAAATCCCAAAATTGAAAAACAGACCCAAATGGTCCCTGACTAAGTCGCAAATTGAAGAAGGTGAACAGGTTGAGGAAGACGAACTCCTTAATTTTGCTATGAACCTGGACTTCGAGAAGTTTATGGACGATATGGAGGTGAGGGATGCAATTACATTCGTGCAGGGTCGTGTAAAAGAATTGGAGATGGAGACAAGTGAAATAGAGTCTGAAGAGAAAAAGCGCGAGGATGCTGTGAAGGAAGCTGTTAGAGCAGAACGCGTAGCTGAAATCGCTGTTGAACGCGCTGAGTCAGAGGCAAAAACTGCTTCCACTACGGAGGGTACATCTTCTATCAGTAAGCAAACAACATCAAACGGTGACGATATTCAAAGTGACTCAGCAGATAATCACTCCAAAACTGCTTTATCACAAAAGAAAATCAAACAAATTCACTCGAAAAACTCGATTGCATCAGTTATTAACCGGCAAAGAGAGAAGCGAAAAAGTACATCAGGCATGGTTTTAGAACAACGTTACTCACAAGAAGGTCATACTGAGCCCAAAAGGGAAATCGATACAATCGATTTCAAATCTTCGGTAAAATCTAGAAAACCCCCCCAGACAAAGCCCTCAAAGAGCGACACGTCGAAAGTGCAAAATTTGCCTTACATGTACTGCCATCCTTCGATTTAAAGTTCAACAATAGTTTCATCATGCACACAGGTCAAGCTAAGCAGAGCATTGTGCAATGTGATCATGAGTGCGCGGGATGCAATACTACTACTCTTCGATTCTTCCATGCTTGATTCTGGTTTGCCATGCTAGCATGCATGCACACACCTATCGTACTGCGGCGGCGCATGTATGTGACATGCATAGAGCGCGATCGCTTGTGCATGGTCTAGTAGTTATGTGCAGTCATTCACACACGTACGCCACTCTCTCTCTCTCTCTCTCTCTCTCTCTCTCTCTCTCTCTCTTTTTCCATGTGTACATGTGCACATCATGCTGCACGACGAATGAACAAAACGCTTCTCAAACACAGAAAAAAGAGCTCGCGCACGCACAGCACGACATGACACACATACAGACCAAATTGCAGCAATGACGCTTTCTCATGCATGCAACATGTGACAAAGGAAACAAACAGACACAATTTGAGCGCTGTAGGCGCTGCATTGCACAGCTACATCATTAGGATGACAATTGAAAATTTTTTAACATTTCATTACATCCGTCTTATATTAATACATTGATGGGGAAAACTAGAAAACGATATCATGTCAACAGCTGTCCTTTTTTTCAATTTAAATGATGATGATCAAACGTACATGCGCCTCTATCTTTATCTTCAATTTTCAATTCCATTCAAAACTGACACAAATTTTTGCACTCCCTCTCTCTAAGGCCTTTGTCTTTTTGTATGCCTACATACCGTTTTGATACTTGGCACCATTTGCAGAGGATGCACAATTTGGATTGGTACAGTGTGGATGCATGCAGCCTTTTGTAATTATTGAATGTAAGCATCTAACAATTTCTTCTTTTTCTTGCTGTTCTCATTGGAATGTTCTAGTTCCATAGATATTGATCAATTCATCTCTATAGTTGTTGTTTGCCAAAGTATACCAGGATTTCATATTAGGATCCCATCGAGCATTAAGTCTTTTTGCGTCTTCTTTTTTGGGATAAGGAACATTAATGTAAATTCTCCCCACAGTTGATGTCGAAAATCGAGCGAGTGAACTTGATGTGGATTGGCTAGATTCATATGATGATCGGGATCCTACAAACGATTGACACGTTTGTGGCATCTGAGAACGAATTTCGCCCAAAGGAGCACTTTGGTTTAGATGTGAATGTGATGTGCATTGGCCAGAATGGGCATTAACGTGAAGTGGGTTCCTTTGATTGGTGTAAGGAACATTATGCTGACTCCTGCTTTCATTGGGGGCAGAATCTTGGAACAAAACCCTAGGACTGGATTGAGAGCTCCGTATGGCACCAGAGTTATGAGATGGAGGCCTGCGATTGGCATGAGGAGTCTCGAATTGCCTTAGGGTCTAAATGTTAAGGGAGTATGATAGATGATTTAATTGACGATGAAACTCGGGCAAATTTACGACATCCAGCAACATTGGTGTCCTGGCGTAAAGCCGTCAGAATGCTAAGGTCCACGTCGACACTTCGATGGAGATGTGTGTCATGATTGAGAAATTATTGAAACCGAAATAAGAGTGATCAAGCGAATAGGCGTGAGGGTAATCACGACAAAATATTGCAGGTTTGGACCAAATTATGGAAATGACATGAAAGGACATCAAGAAGAAACAACGAATTGACTAGCTTAGCGAGGACAGTGGTGACGATGACGATGAAGAAAAATTAATGGCAAATGCCGTGATGATGGTGAGGGATGCTACAAATGATAGGGAAAAAAATGAAACAGCTGTGCACACGATGACCGGGGGAAGTGCATGCATTTGAAATGCATAATGTAAACATTGATTTTGTGGTCATGCTTACAGATAAAATGATATCGCTGTATCTTTCAAGCCTATGTTGGTCAATCCCGTCACACTCTAAAAGCTCCTTTTACCATCACAAAAACACTACCGTTAATGATAAAAGTCACCATATTGCATTTCATAACCATTCAGATCGTCGGCATCGATGTTAGGCAACTACCACTGGATCATATTCACCATCACCACCTCCACCATCAATATTTACACTGCTGCCAACATCATCAATGTAATCATCCTTTGTTGCTCTTACCCTAGAATTAGTTGGCCATCTAAGTAGTTTGAATAAAAAATGCTCAAAATATTGATTTTTAGCAGGCTAAAGATCAGATCAGTGAGGTGACATTGCGGATGATTGGAGAGAATAACTACCAAAGAAGTGGAGCAACTTCAGCATGTACAACATTTGTATGCATAATATATGTGTGAATGTATGTATAAATGCACGTGTGTGTGTGTGTGTGTGTGTATGCGTGTGACATTGACACGCAAATAATGTTACCTGTCGATTATAGGTTCAATCTCGAAGACCTGTGGATTTAATTGAGAAAACTTTCAGATGCTCATAATCTTCAATTATGTAGTAACCACAATTATTATATACCATAACACTCTTCATCACCATTACAGCGATGGTCATGGCAGTGATAATAACAACTATATCTACGATTATAACGACCATAAGCATACAAAGAACGGTGAATTGATTAATATTGTCATCATTGTCACCTGATTTGCAGGTATCTCGTACAAACTTGCAAACATATCTCTTTTACATCTAGAAGTGATAGCAGGCATCAGATCTCATTGCACATATAAGACACACACACACACACACACACACACACACACAGACAGACCTACTGGCACACACAAATCACACATAGGCACAAAGAGCACGTGTATTTGCAAAATCTAATGAACATTTAGATGGATGCTTTAAAACCTTAGCCTCTCATAGGCCTTAGACCTGTTGACATCTGAAGAGTTTTACAGTATCAAGGGATAGCATGATTTATACATCCAAACAACAGCCATCATCGTACTATCCATCATCATCTTCATCACCACCACCACTATCATCACGCCTCGTCATTAGCGTTAGTTATCCAGGTAGCAATCACAATCACTGTCATCCACACCGCCATCACTAGTCAGTAGTCTTTGAAAACGGTATTCCCTTCACCATGACCAATGCTTTCACTGTCATCATCATCATCATCATTATTGTCATCATCATCGTTATCATCAACCCCATAAATTTTCATACCACAAACATTGCCTCTCCTTTGGGGCTGGGGGGCGGAGGCGATGGTACTCGGTCTCGTCTGCGGCACGGAAAAACCCTTAGGGTTCGGCGCGGGGGTCAAACCGCCCCCAAACTCCCCTGTCCGTGAAGATATCGAGTGAGGAATCAGCCTGGAAGTGGTCCATCTGGCGTTCTCCTCGTAACAATATAAATCACACGATCCTTGTGACTTTACCTTCCAGCATCTATACATCCTGTTCTTATTCTTCGTCAGGACTAGCATCGCCGGCTGAAACGGCGAACACAGGCACGAGTACGTTTTGGACTCATATTCGAGGATGGTAGTCGTGCTCTTAGTCTGATCTCTATTGCGATCAAATCGATCTGGTTGTTTATATTGTTGTCTATTCTTTCCCAGCATCGATTCCATTGCCTGCAACTCGTCTTCCTCGGGATCCCGTCTGTCAGTGGATATTAGCGGAGGCACGTGCTCGCGGAACAGTTTGGCGTTGTGAGCCAAGCAGAAGAACTTGCAGCTTTGCCTCGCACATTTGTAATAGCTGTTCTCAGAGAACACAAGCAACGCTGGAGTACGATAGGAGCACAGGCAAGAAAACAGACTCGATTCAAGAGACGGTCTGGAACTGACTGAACCTAATTGCTGAAGGGGGGGTTCCTGTCGAAGAGGCCTTCTTCCTGCTCTTCCCGACGATGATGACATTCGAGGTCTTCCTGAAGGCAAGTTGCTACGTTTTTCTTCATCAGAGGAAGGAAGTCGTACGCTAGAGGCTCTTGCGGGGGAGGCAGAAGATGACAGCCCATCACCTTCGTTGTACACATAATCTTCGGGGTTCAAAATTTTCCCTTCAGTTATTTTTTTGTTGATGCGTCTGTCAATTACATCTGCTGGTCTAGGGAGGCAGTTTTTCTTCCATGGCGTATTTCCACATGTGTAATGATAGAGTTTCTTGTCTTTGAAAAAAATCCTCTGTGCTTTCATGCCGCAACTGCATTTGATACCACCGAAATTTGCCTTGTGCTTGTGTGAATTCTGGTTGTTGTATAAGGGGGACTGCCATTTGCTGCAATCTTCTGTCTGACAGCAAAAATATAGTTGGCCTTCTTTTTGTTTCCTCAGCGCACAGGGTTTTCCACAGTCACAAAGCGGATGGTATGCAGGCCAATCCTTTAAGGTGGACTGTGCGTAGCGTTCAACGTCTATAACTGGCAAACCATGGAGTGTATGCATCATCTGGCAGAATTTCAGGCCTTTTTCAGTAACTCTGAAAAGTCGGCAGGCAGTTTTACTCCCCCTTTTTTCTTCAACGAGTTTGTGCTTGAGGAGAGTATCAATTCCTTTATAGCAGCCAAAATCATCACTGTAAACCGCACGACATCCTGTCCGGTAAGCATTAGACCCCATAAAATCACCACAGTATTTGTCCCCTTTTATCTGATTAAGTGTTATGCATAAGTTCACTGTAACGTAAAATATTGTGGTCACACAAAATGTTATATGGCTCTTACTATGATCTCATGCTTGCGTTCCCACTCAATTCCTCTCTCCTTGAATTCTTCGACCATCGATGTCAGGATTCTATATGTACCCTTTCGAGTCCCGTTTTGCCGTCCGATGCTAAAGAGATACCTGTAGTTGCGAGGATGAACGTCATATTCTCCTCACGTTTTGTAAAGAATAATACTTGCAAAAAAGTGTTAGTATTTTTAAGGTGAACTCGAGCTCAGGTATCACGTCTTCAGTATGCTCATTTGATCAGATGTGTAGGATAGATGCAATGATTTTAATTAGAAATGGACTCATACGTTTCAAACAATCCTGCTCCATCACTGATGTACGAATAAATATGATGATCACATTTTGAAGGTGCATATTTGGTATTTTTACCACAGAAATTATACTAAAATACAAATAATGATCACACTGTACTAGCTACACAGCTAAGTAACGATGCAAGCTGCACATTCAATCAGAACAAATAGAATCGAAATCATTTTTACTACCGTAACATGGTTGGATACTTATCTGGAGAGACAGGATCTTCATGCAGAAGGATTCTTTTGATAGTGCTTTCAATAGTGTCCCCCACTTCTAAGTCTGATGGAAAGTTTTCAACCTGATGGACAACCAATTTAGACATGAAGCTTGTGAAAGTTAGGCGGTTTGCCACAAAACAAAACTTCCTCATCTACCACCAATAGAATAGGGAAAGTAACATCTCTCCTTCATTGTTTACCGAAATCCTGCCAGGTTTGGCTCGGAGAGCCTCCAAGACTACTTTCCATTCTTTGTGGAATTTTTGGTGGTATAATGCTTTCAACAATCGAAGCTGTGAAATATTGTTGGGTTAAGTAAGACGCACCGACCTCTGCTCACATTCGAAATGCAATACCCTTCGACATACACAGATTTACAGAGCACACATTCTGGGCACATACTTAGCAGTACCTTGATAGCCCTTTCAATTTGCTCTCTTGTAAGTTGCTTTTTTCGATTCGCCTTCTACATAGTTTTGATCAATTATAATTACCATCACTTTTGTTGTGTCATTGTCATCATTACAAACATCTTGCATGTCCATATGCCTGCCAAGATACATACATACCCAAACTAGCAAGAGAGCTTGACAAACTTCATCACCGATTAATCGTCGACGTCAATATCATGCATACACACACACACACACACACACACACACACACCTTCTTGCCTCTAGACTCAGGTTCCTTGGTCTCAACTTCTTGATCTTCTGATGCCGATGATTGCTTTCTCGTAAGTTGCTTTTTTCGATTCGCCTTCTACATAGTTTTGATCAATTATAATTACCATCACTTTTGTTGTGTCATTGTCATCATTGCAAACATCTTGCATGTCCATATGCCTGCCAAGATACATACATACCCAAACTAGCAAGAGAGCTTGACAAACTTCATCACCGATTAATCGTCGACGTCAATATCATGCATACACACACACACACACACACACACACACACACCTTCTTGCCTCTAGACTCAGGTTCCTTGGTCTCAACTTCTTGATCTTCTGATGCTAATGATTTGCAAGCAGAAACTTCCAAACTGCCATTTCTAAGATCGACATTATCGACACTGCAACCACCACCTTAGTTGCCAAAACACAAATAACACCATCAGATTTCTTCGTGTAAAATATAAACCCAGTACAACCACATCACATTACCAGCTTTGATAACGTTGCCATCATCCGAAGTTAAATCAATGATCGAATGACTCGACTTCAACAGCCTAGACTTCTTTGCTCTGCCCTTTCTCTGCCTAAACGCTAGCCCATTCCCTCCCTTCGGCAAACCATTTTCGCTAACCACGTCATCTCTCTTTCTCTTGGTCCTAGTTTGAACCATATTTGCCCCTTTATAGTAAACTGTGATCCTACGAAGCGAATCTTCGAAGTTTTCACGACTCTTGTTGATCTCCAATGCGAACTCAGCGAGCAAGAGAGAGGGGGGGGTAGGGTGGGAGGGAAAGACGAAGGGCCGGAGTGGTGTTAGTCTGCTTGATTTCCCCAAGACTGTTGTAGATCTACGAAGTGTAGCAAATTCCCTCTTGGTTTCACTTCTGAGAGTTGGGTCTACCGTCTACCAGTCTAGATGCCTTCAAGTGTAGGTAAAGATAATATTGGGGGGTGAACGCTGTCACCTCGGATATGACTAAATCTAGAAATAAAAAAGAGGTTTTATAGTAAGAGAAATCTTGAAATGGAAGCCATTTTTGCGATATACTTGTAAGATATACTTGAACTCACGAATAAATTGGACGAAGTAAGCAAGCACAACATGACATAATACTACACCAAACCAAAAAAATTATGGACATTGAAACGAGCTTCGCAAAGCGAAACTACCAAGAAAACAACCGAAAACAACACAAAATACAAATAAATGATCCATGAGATGTTGGCGTCCAACCGAAATTGCAGCCTTTTATGTCTGGCCTTGCGATCGTCGGATTCGATCAAGTCTTACTTTTTTTTAGGCAGTGCCCTCAGATTCTATTTTCCGGCTGAACTGATAAGAAATTTTGCAACCAGGCTTAAGTTTTGCTACTGCGACAATGCCAATATTATGTCGCACATCATATTTCTTCATTGCTTCTTGTATCGAGACGACATCGAAGAAAAGTTGACGCGATGACAAATTGCTGGACAACATCGCTTGTACGTGCAACAAACTTAACTAACTTGATGCTCGTTCAAAATCTGCTCGGTATTCCTCACGGTGAGTGATGCTTGCAAAGTACAGCGTCATAGTGAAATAATGAAATCCCATGGTGTTATTACTAACGACAAGACATTGGAGCTTGGAACGCTATAAATCGGAGGCATATTGGATGGCAAAAAAAGTTAATCTGAATGCATTCGAAGGCACCCCTCACATAGCTCATAAAGGATGAAAACAGGCAGCACCAAAGGCAGGGAGGACAAAGGCCTGTCAGGGTACCTCTATTTTGGATGTGTACTCGGACTATTGGTAATGTGCTGTGGAATGTCCGTTGGCTTCTCAGTTTACAATAAGTATCTCTTCTCCGGCCCCATCCCGGTAAAAGAGTCAAGAATGTCCACAATTGTTACCTTTTCTGATTTAGTTGTCCCTCTGTTCAGGCACCGATTTTAGTGACTTCTACACATCGTATGTTCGCATTTGTCGGTGCTTTTATGATATGGATGCTGGCATCTCCCTCGTTTTATACAAGAATGAAAATCGAGGAAAATCCTCAAATGCTGAAGCAGATTCTACTTATCCCCGTTGGATTTATCATGAACATTGGTATGAACAATCTCTCTCTGCAGTATACGACTTTGGCTTTGAATCAGCTTATCCGTGCCTTCTCTCCTGTATCGATTGCAATCACCTCCTTCTTCATCGAGGGAAAGGTCCAGTCAGTGGCCAAAGGGGCCTCCCTCTCAGTTCTCGTAGCTGGAGTCTTCCTGGGTGTATTCAGCTCCCCTGATTTTGAAATCGTGGGAGTCCTTATTTGTGCGGCATCTCTTGCCGGCCAGTCACTAAGCATTGTGATGACAGCCTATGTGATGGGTGGAACGAGAGTGAAACTCGCTCCCTGGGATGTGTTGCTCTATGCAACCCTTCCAACCCTTCTGGTCCTCCTTCCCTGGGCGTATTCTCTAGGAGAATTTGATGTTATGACGCAGGCTATTGAGCTTCATGGTATAGAACGAATCGTCGGTCTTATCATCGCAGGAGGGTGTCTCGCGTTTTCCTATAACGTAGCTTGCGTTGTTTTCATCCGCCTGACATCCTCTGTCTACTATGGCGTAACCGGGGGGTTCCGGAGTGCTCTGGCGATCGTCATCTCCTTTTTCCTTTTCCCCCAACGCATTACAATGCTAGGAATTGTTGGAACCGTGTTGGCAATGGCTGCATTCACTGCGAACTCGTACTTCACTATGAAGGAGAAGCTAGCAGAAAAGAACGATGTGCCGAAGCCGTCAGAGCAGAGAAAATTATTAGATGAAGAGGAGGATGAGGAAGCTATTCCAGTCTCGAGGGAAGACCTTATCAGGACGAAATTGCTTCAGTAAACCCTGAGTGGCAATTGATGAAGAATATAGAACAATTTCAATAAAAAAACACATAAAATGTCATTTGCACGCTACCGCTTTAGTGCTGTTAAAGTTTTCACGTAAGCCTGTGTCTCATGTATCTTGGCTCTGACCATGCACATGGTCAGTATATCAGGAGTTACATATAACAAGTGCGCGCTCTGGATGCTGCTAATATGCAATACCAGAATACTGTAGCGGTACATCTAAATACTGATCCCATTTTTGCGAGCAAGTTGTTGCACATGTTTGCGCGTGAGCGTCATGCACACTGTTACATGTGTACGTGTACCACTAGACCGTGTCGCACGCGCACAGCTAGACACATCATCTAGATCATGGCGGACGTGACGTGCAAGCGTGCCATGCTAGCATGTAAGCATGTGATACCATGCAACTGGCGCCAATCTAGCAATGCTAGAATGCTAGAATGCCAGAATGAACACTCTAGCACTACTTGGCATTGCACACAAATTGCAGTTTGCCGCAAAAAGCGGGACGTCGCGTGCGTGCGGACAAATGATTGTCGTGAGCACACACGCACGCTAGCACGCACTGCCAGCTCTAGAGCTAGCCAGTGCGCTCGCGCACATCAGCTCGCGTGCACAGCTCTAGTACAGTACACACACACACACACACACACACACACACTTTACACTTTACGTTGATACGTGTACAAAGGTTGTAGGTACATTATTAAAGTGTACGGCAACGTTGCGCTCAATACATCTAGACTTGAATCGGCACTTTATATACATGGACGTACATATCCTCGAAGCTATTTCAGCGAGCGAATTAGCTCGCTCGTCTCTTTCGAGCGTCCGTGCTCATTAGAGTCCCTAATGTTTACTCCCCTCGCAGTATTACGTCGCTTGGTCACACCCCGTCCTGTGATATGACGGTAGAGATTGAGGAGAGACGCCGGTGTGATACCCTGGATCGCGCTTGCTTCTGCCAAGGTCGCAGGCCTCGCCTTGGCCAGCTTCTCCAGCTCTTCGTTCGAGAGGGTCGGAAGCTCATCATGGGTGTATGCGAGGGTGGGGGGCAGTCGTACCCAGCCAAGTTCTCGTTGTTCCCATGCATCAACCTCACGTTTCTGCCTGTCAATCAAACTACCATACTTGCTCTCGGCAAGCACAGTGTCGCGCGCGTAGGATGGCGTACGCTGGGGCTCGTCGCGCACCTCCCCCTCCCCCCCCTCCTTATCTCCCCCCTCGGCTACGATGACGCTCTCGACGTCATCGAGCATGATGTTGGACATCGCGAGCATGTCGAGGGCAGACTTTGCCTGGTTGTGCGAGACCTTCTGCCCGAGTTCTATCTTCGATGCCCAGAGTGATATCGGCATTTTGAACTCGCTGAGCCGTCTCAGCGAGGCCTCGACGTCCGACCTGGCACAAAATGCATAAAGATAAAGAGATATGATGAGCTATCAGCAGTAATGGTAGTAGTAAGGGCCTATTTGTTGAGGAAGACAGCGACATCACGACGGCAGCGATCACGTCTACAGCTGCTACTATCCCTGTTACCGTCGCCTCTGCGCAAGGTCGAATCGCTCCTCAGAGACAAGGCCAGCCGCAAATCCAACAGGAGTCAGCCGCAAATCGGCATTATCCGCGCGCAAACTTAGCCGATGCTCCGCACGCGATGTGAACATACGGTAGGGCTCGTCAGCTCCCTTTGTGACCAAGTCGTCGATGAGAACGCCTATGTACGCCTCATCCCTGCCAAGGATCAAGGGCTTTTCCCCCTGTCCCCTAGACTCTATAGCAGCATTCGCCCCGGCTATGATACCCTGTGCGGCGGCCTCCTCGTATCCAGTAGTGCCGCATATCTGCCCGGCAAGATACAGCCCGGGGAGTTTCAGGCTTTCGAGAGTGTGTTTGAGCCCCCTGGGATCCACGTAGTCATATTCTACATCGTACCTTTTGGTATTGGTGAAGAGTGCAATTGATTAGGAGTCAGAGATCGGTGCGAACACAGACGCTGGGGATAAGAAGGACAGGCGGGCGGGCGGGTGGAGGGGGAGGGGGTTAGGGTGAGAGAAGGGGAGAGAGATAAGACCCTGGCCGCACGATCTCAACGTCTTCTAGCCCTTTTATGCTCCTGAGAATCTTCAGCTGCACGTCCTCAGGGAAAGGACCAGAAAGTCCGTTGGGATATACGATATCGGTAGAGAGCCCCTCAGGCTCCAGCCACACTGGGTGCTTATCACGTCCTGGGAACCGCTCTACTTTCTTGAAAAGGGACGGGCAATAGCGAGGCCCATTATCTCCCCGTGCGGGCTCCGGCAAGAGATGAGCGTTTTCAGCGACGATTCGATGCGTTTCAGCGTTGGTATCTGTCCGGCGGCATTGAATGAGCTGCTCCTCGCGTAACCCAACGCCGCGGTCATAGTTGAGGAAGCTGAACGGCTTCGGAGGCATATCCGACGGCTGCGGCTCCAGGATGTCCCAGTTGATTGTCTTGCCGTCAAGCCGGGGCGGGGTGCCTGTCTTGAGCCTTCCCATTTTGAACTTCAGGCGCTCTAGGCTGAGAGCGAGGCCGACAGAGGGCGGCTCCACCTCCGCTGAGTCGCGCAGATGACGTCCGGCACTGTACACGTCTTGCCCCAGGTAGCACCGGCCGCGGAGGAATGTCCCCGTGGTGATCACGACTTGCGATGCTCTGATTTCGCGCCCGTCCTGCGTAAGAACGCCCTCCAGGGTTGGTGTCTCGGTGTCAATGCCATCGATGAGGATGTCATGTGCGCTTCCCTCGACAATCTCTAGGTTTGGGTAGTCGCTTAGGAGGCGCTGCATCCCCTCCTTGTAAAGGTCCCGATCAGCCTGCGCCCTTGGGCCGTGCACAGCCGGCCCTTTTCTCATGTTGAGCATGCGAAAATGGATACCGGCGTCGTCGATGACTCGTCCCATCACGCCGTCGAGGGCGTCTATCTCACGTACGATGTGGCCTTTTCCAATCCCTCCGATGGAGGGGTTACAGGACATCTCTCCAATGGTGTCCTTCCGCTGAGTTAAGAGAATCGTTCTGTGGGGAGTAGCAAAAAATAACACACGGCAGCATGTGGTGAGTAATGTAGTTAATGGCACTGTTGCACGCAGGATACCCCCCTATGCAGGAACCATTTTAGTCGAGTGGTGGGGACGACCTGGCGCCCATTCGCGCGGCCGCTGTTGCCGCCTCACATCCTGCGTGTCCGCCTCCTACCACTACTACTTCTGCTTGTATCGCCTCTGCATCGGCCTTTGTTTTGGAGACAGGGGCCCGAAAGGGGAGGAACTTTGAAGGCGATATGAAGGAGGATGAAGCTCTCTGACGAATCCCCGACTCTATCTTCCCGGCGGGAAAGTGAACATGAACAAGAACGACAGCTACTGCGAGTATGAGCGAGTAAAGCGGAAACAGGCGCTTGTGTATGGTCCGACTCCTTCGTGCGGTAGGGAGGGGGAGTAGAGTCTCCATGCTGTCGTCCCGACGATTACTGGGAAACGAAAACAATGCGACAAGATGCTAAATATTGCCTGCGACAATGGAATTTTGTTGTCGTCATGTGAAAAATAAGAATGATCTACTGAGATTTTGGGGACAAAATGTATGGGATTTGTGGTCTGCGACAAAAGGAAAAAGGCCTGGAATTTTCGAACCCTAATTCGAACCCTAACTCAGTCGCGTCGCCCCACCCTCCACCCAGCTGAACAATGCGTTGTTCCCTTGCACTGTTCCTGGTGGCATCGACGGCGTTCGAAATATCGCCAAGGAGCGGTGGTGGTGCTGCGGCTAGGTGGCTTGGAAATGGACGTCTTCTGACAGGAGGCTCGCCAATGAAGGCGTTGGACAAGTCAACGAAGGAGCATAGGGTAGTACACCATTTTACGCTTTTCTTCCTTCCCAATCCCCTCGGCGAATTCAGACTCGATCTTTTTCCCTGCCTCTAACGAGGAAGGCTGAAGACACGTATGGGCGAGGAGAAACAGCACACAGCTCACCTATACCACGTCTGTTTTCAGGCTCGTTCCACATACCCCTTGCGCTCGGGAGGGCAACCCGCGGCGATTAGGCCGCGACGAATGGCAAGCGTACTACGCACTGCGGCAGGTGCGGTCAACATTCATAGTAGCTAGATGCCCATGAGATTTCGAATCTCACATCGGTGGTTATCTCTTATCACAATTCTCAGCCGTCGGAGTGCTATCCGCCGGCGAGCTTCTCTCCATAGGTAAGACTAGCATATATGATGGGAATACACATGCAGTTTTACATCGAAGGGCTTAGTTTATTTTTGAAAACCCCACCGCTTACGTCACGACGAAATCATCATTAACGCGTTTGTGGTATGTGACAAATGAAATCGATGATCCGATGATGAAACAGGAGGTTGGGGGGGGGGAGCTTCAGCAGGAGGGCCTGATGAGGTGCTTGATGTAGCTGATGGTGGAGACAACACAAGAACAGCGTTTCACAACAACACCGCCGCAATCTCAGAGAAAGAAAATGAAGAAGAAAAGGAAGAAGAAGAAACAACTAAAGCCG
>ADNK01002487.1:0-17500 GCA_000320545.1 Bigelowiella natans CCMP2755
TGAGGTAGCTATGCAGTGCGAGGGCTACAACGCTAGGATATCCAGACGTGCTCCCGCGCAGATAGAGCCGCCCAGATAATAACTGTTGTATGCATACATACACACACACACACACACACACACACACATAGAGACAGCATTATATATATATATATATATATATATATATATATATATATATATATATGTGTGTGTGTGTGTGTGTGTGTGTGTGTGTGTGTGTACAAAATTATAATAATGGATGCATCCCCCCTACTGTGTCGAATTTTTTTTGCTCTCTCTCAATGGAGCGTCACGAATAGATTCCTCAATCATTTCCAATTTATCCCTAATATGTGACTAGAATCCCCACCGATATTCAATAGATGTAACCCCCAATAGATGAAAACCATACAAGGAAATTCAATGATCACGCATATCATGCATTATCATACATCGGGGGCATTAATTTGTTTCTCGACTGAGCATATTAAGTTGTCTTAAATTTCACAGCTCATGCAGTAAGCACACATGCGCCTCCAACAGCCTTAATTTTCCTTTCTGCATCCTTGCTGAAGAACTTAGCCTTAACAATGACAGGCTGCGAAGGGAGCTTGCCCTTTCCAAGCACCTTGAAGAATCCCGCTTTTGTCACATCAATCACAGGAACCTTGTCCTTAGGACCAGCGTCAGCGTACTTTTTGCGGGTCGCTTCAGACACAAGAGACCAAACCTTGTCCAGGTTGATAGTGGGGCGATGAAACTTGTTCATTGTCTTGTGGAAGTATCTCATACCAACCTTTCCGAAGTAACCGGGGTGGTACTTATCGAACATAATTCGGTGATGGTGCTGTCCACCGGCGTTACCGCGACCGCTGGGGTGCTTACGGTGCTTTCCAACGCGACCGTGGCCGGCACTAACGTGACCTCTCTTTTTACGATTCTTCGACAGCCGAGCAACCTAGAAGGTGAAAGGCGAGTTTATTACGTGTACAAGAATCCTATATATTTCCAATACTTCCAATCCTTCCCCGTGTAAACAATGGCAGAAATACCCATATCTTCCTCCCTTTTCAACTTCCCCCCTCCCTCGTCAAAACTAGAAGCATCAGAGCCGATTCATGCTAATCACGCCTCCCTCCCCTTCATACCATGGCGGAATGTACGCAAGCAAATCGGAGATTTATCTATATTCCCCGGGCCGCTTTTTTAATATTACCTAAAAATGACAAATATAGGTCATTTAAGAGGATAATTGGGGCACATAGCCGCATTTACGTCATAACAGCTCGCAGGAGGCGAGACTGTGAGAGATTTCGAGGAAACCCTCTTAAATCTCCAAAAGATTACGACAAGCAAGAATTATTGTCTCTCTTGGATATCACAGAGAAGAACTTATAAATTATTTCGTCATCTTTATTCCGATATATTGGGCCTAATACTATCACC
Organism: Bigelowiella natans CCMP2755; assembly: GCA_000320545.1. Taxonomy (NCBI): domain Eukaryota; phylum Cercozoa; class Chlorarachniophyceae; genus Bigelowiella; species Bigelowiella natans. The sequence goes on from ADNK01002487.1 coordinate 1,429, forward strand.
CAAAAAACGTGAATAATAGCTAATAACCTCTGCTGGAGCATTGCTCGTCACATGGGACATTTAGACCAATTATGAACGGCAAAATAACTAAAAAATATATAAAATTATAGTTATTATATTATTAAAGTATAAAGTTGAAAATAATCGACACTTTTGTAAGAAATTGCACGTTCTTATTTGCATATATGTAAAAAAAGGCGGCATGATTTTTCTGTGTACTACTCATATATCTGAACGATGCACCGCTTGGTATGTGCGCATGCTGCTGTGTCATGCTCATGAGGACTAACGAAAAATGAGAGAGATGCAGCCGTATTACGAATCCGATGTGACCCCACTGTTGGAGTACGTCATTGTTCGCTGATTTACGAAAGATCTTCATTATATTTACCGCATTTCCTAAAACAAAATCTCTTTTTATGATGAGCGCAACTGTGACCAAGGCCTTCACATTTTGGCGCTAATGTTGAAATTTTGAGTGGATTTTCTCAATGGTAGGTCACAAGACAAGAGAAGGCGCATGATGATGGAATTTGGAGCGTCTCATGGGCAGCAAAGAGCAATCTGATAGTCACAGGGGGTGTCGACGAGAAGGTATTTGCATTTGTTAAAACATTGCCTTAACATTTCTTCCGAATAGCAAGATAAAGTTGTTGATTTCTCAAAGGTAAAAGTATGGGATGCAGAGGACCTAAAACTCAAATCGACGCTGGGAGAGCACGCTCTAGCTGTCACGTCCGTAGCGACCTCACCTGACGGCAAATTTGCAGCTTCGAGCTCCATGGACGGGCTCATCAACGTTTTCGACTTATCGACTGGGCAAAGAAGCATTTCAATTCCAGCCGGAACAGTAGAGACTTGGAGTATCACCTACAGCCCCGATGGAAGCATGATTGCCACGGGCACACACTCTGGAAACGTAAGCTTGTGGAGCCTGAAGGATAGTAAGAAAATTGGCACGTACAAGACAGGTGGCGATTTCACGCTAGGGGTTGCATTTTCCCCCGACGGTTCCCTTCTAGCTGGGTCAACCCACAATGGGATCGTCTCGATTTTCGACAAGGATGGGAAAATAGTCCACAAATTGTCGGGCCACATGGGTCCAATAAGATCCATGGCTTTTTCACCAGACTCCCAACACATTCTGACCGGCTGCGACGATAAGCATCTCCGTCACTTCGAACTAAAAGGTGGACAGGAGGTTGCATCTCTCTCGGGGCACCGTTCCTGGATTCTGGATGTCGCCTACTGCCCGGATGGTAAGACCTGTGCGACGTCATCTGCTGACAAGAAGATCAAGCTCTGGGACCTCAAGGCTAAAGAGCCTATTCACACAATAGATGCACACAAGGATCAGGTGTGGGGAGTAGACTTCGACGTCACGGGAAACAAAATCGTGTCCGTGTCGGATGATGCAGCAATTCAAATAAGTGAAATTATCGCGACGAATGCGTAATTTTTCTTTTAGTAATAATGAGGAAGTGCTATGGCGGCGGTCAGACTAATGCCACTGCACCTGAGGATTTGTATTTGTCCGAGTCGTTTGTGTCGCATGTTAGTCATTGCATGCGGAATGTCAAAATGGAAGAAATCAAAGTGTGCTACGGACAACAATCAATGACAATGTGTACCAAGCTAGCATGCCTGTAGTAATGCAGGGCCTACAGTGAGCGGACACGCACATTTCACCTCGCCTATCCACGCCAACAACGCTATGCTAAAAGCGTACAGTATTAGCGTACGTCATGAAGACAAGTCATGCATGGATGTGTAGACTACACGAACGTGTAGTTTGCATGCCAAATGTAGGTCTGTCCCTACCTTTCTCTCTCTCTCTTTCTCTCTCTGCGTGGGTATGTGTGTGGTAATGTGCACTTGCGCGCACATTGTGTGCATGCGCCTTTAAAGCAATCGAAAAAGCTGCTTGCATGCATTATGATGACGACAGTAACACAGTAGCCCCGCTTTTTATGATTAATTCGACTGCATGTGATTCATCTACGCACAGCTAGACAGTGCGATGCCACACTGAGGCGTGTTCATCATCAAATACTAGCAGCGTCTAACTTAACACCTGCTTTCCTTGCGGTTCCTACAATCGATCTCAAAGCCAGCGTTAGTTCAGACACACGAGTCCTTAATTCAGCGACCTACAACAAATTTTCTTGATTCGATCAATCAGTGATGAAGATAATCCGAAGCACCTGTTTCTCTAAAACACTGATTTTCTCTTCCTTATTCCCATTGTAGCGCTGTTCTTTGTATTCGTTAGAAAATATGGACTCCGGGGTGCTAGCTCCGCTCTCTAAGCTAGCTTCAATAGAGGAAGGCATGCCATAGAATTCTTCTACTTTTTTAACAGCAGGTGAAGGGACTATCTTGAACCACTGTTGTTTCGTCTTTCGGAAGATCAAAATTTGTGTAAAGGGCACCCAGGCCTCCTCTTCGTACCCTTGTGATGTGCATTATATGTACCAAAACAGCATCATCTCCTCCATTCACTTGTTTCGAGATCTATTTCTAATCTGTCACCTTTGTATATAACAGGTATTTTGCCTGTAGCAATTGCTTCTGAGACACTGAAGGATGGAGATATTCGAGCGAGGTAGTATTCGTTTTCGGCTTCATAAATAGCTATGCAAGCTCTCAATGCAGATGATACATCCTATGATAGAAAGCATCGCCATTAAAGCTGAAGGGAAGTGAAACTAAAAATATTTCAAATAAAGTTCCGAAATTTTTGAAAGCACGAAAATACAACGATGAGTTCGTCCTGAAAGCTGTGTCATAGAGCTAAATCATCTTCATTTTAAGTCCGATGGACAATTTCGTAGAATCGTTTTGATTTCGCATTGGTTCATCACTTTAAGTTTCATTTCGGCACAGGTGCATCTCTCTGGAGTTACGCCAACGATGTCGGACCTCTTTACAACCTTCGATGATAGGCGGACCGTGATATTCGTATCAAAAGAAAACAGATCAGCACGACGGATGATGAGACTTTCTCCTCATCACTAGTAACGATCAGTCATCACGTTGTTGAATTCAAGCGACCACTTCATCTTGGTAGCCTAGGAAGTGGACAAAGGCTTTGTCGTTGTGCGTTCCTTCTATGCATACGGGGTAGAATCTTCCATCCTTGTATCTGTGGAGAAGAATGCTGATTTAATGCATTCTCATTCCGAAGCATCAATTGCTAAGAGACCTTGCCAGAGACGCTGGGCGAAGGCGCGAGACGGTTTGTTGCGGCACTTGCTCCTTCTCATTGCGATCCTGAATCAGCATAAAAGTACACCACACGACAATGTCAGCGCCCACAGCTTCTTCTCTTCTAAGACCCATGGATCGCATGGTGGCGTCCTTCATCGGGAAATCATATCTGCGACCATGGTGACAACATGTTCCATCCAACGAATCGCTTGGGGGTTGGAGTACCGGATTGTGCATTCTGTGCCATCGCCTCTCTCCCGACATGTGAATGAAATCCGGTACTGGGTACCACATGTCATGCGTCTCACATTGGCCAAGACGCATGGGGAAATCCGCCTATGTTTCCTCCGAATTCTTCACTCGTCCGAAATTTTTTTATTAAATAAATTTCATGCTGCCGACGACGCGGGCTGCCTCCAAACCCGTTGCCGAAAGACGGCCGGAACGCGATGGGATTCTCACCCTGCGACATGTCCTCAAAGCGAGAAGATTCTTGCAAGCGAGAATGTGTCCACGGATTAGGCTGAGCGACAATCTTTTTCCATTGTCGCATGATGTACATTCGAAGCGCTATTTCGAGCAAACCCGCTCTCTCTGGGTGGGAACGGGTTTAGATGGGCGCTCGCTGTCGCTGATCCGTTTGACCCAAATGCGATCGCAGGGCCAAAGGAGAACCCATCATCGCTGAAACATGACAGGCGAGTGGGTTGTGGAATGGATGCCGTTTTTTCAAGTTTTTTTGGGTCAAACGGATCTGCGAGTGCGAGCGCTCAGATTCTCAAGCGTAAGCACACGTCGAGTCGTCGAAACAGCCGGCCAATCATTTCTGTGCGGCAAGGCTTCAGTATTGCCGTCGCAGGTGAACCAGTTTGCATTTCTGTCGTCGTAAGTTCTTCCACACCACGTCTCCCCACCCGTGGTATCTTCCTCCTGACCGGGATGATGCGTCCTCTTTCGGATGCACAAGACAACCCCTTGCACCACACGTGAATGCAGCACTTTCCAGCACAGCACTCACGGATTCATTGAAACTGCATCCTTCCATCCCTTCCAAAAAGGATCATGGACTTCGAAAACAAGCAGCATCAGCGGGTGTACGAAGAGGTCAAGAAGGACCCAGAGGCCGACACTGAGGACATGTGCGGAATTGTGCATGATTTGAGATCTGATCGTGCTAAATGCGACGGGGAAATACAAAAACAGAGCCCATAATGCTGATACTTCTCCTAAGCAATATTTCATTTAATCAGAGCAGTCGGGGACAAGGATGAGAAGAATGTTGGAAGGCGCGGATTTTTCACCCCAAAAGCTCTTGCGATGTGGCATGCGGTCGGTCTGCGACAAGATACCATGAATAAATAATGCAGCACATTTTTTATCGTACCTTTCTTTCAGAAGGCGATTCAATTCATTCAATTCCAACGATCGTTGCTTCCCTCTTTTACCTACGCTCACGTCTTTGCAGCTCACGATGGTGGCGATGGGGGTGCAAGCAGGGCTGCTGCTGTTCTACGAGAGGTATGAAACGTCACTTTATGGATGATTTTAGCCTTTATGTAGGTGGTGAATGTTGACATACGCACACACACACACACACACACACACAATTCCTACCGGACTTTCAACGCGCATATAAAGCGAAATTTACCTCTTGCAAATTTGATTTCAGGCCAGAACTACATGTTCCAGCAACCGTGAGCTTTCCTGCGCGGAAGGCGCACACGGACGTCATTGGGTCGCCACGAGTGAAGAAGGTACATTATCATTTCTTGCTCAAATTCCGCCCCCTCCTCCTTTGATTTCCTAACGTATTCTATCTTGATAATGCGAGCTGCTGATTTGTGTTGCCCGTGACGTGCTCTCGTATCACTTTTGCTATGTATGTGTTGATGATGATGTTCAGATTGGAAGTATTCCTGTTGTCGATCTCCTCGCTCTCATCCTTGCTCTCTCAGCCGTCGGGCACTTGTAGTGGCAAACTACTAAAGAACAGATAAATCAACACTCTCTCTTGTGTGCTTCTGACGTCTCTTTCCTGTGATCGATCTACTTCATAGTGCGAACATTCGTCGTTCGTTCTGATTGCCTTATTTTCCTTCCTCCTTTCTTACTCGCCCTTCCGTCCTCCCTCCCTCCCTCCTCCCTCATTCAAGAGCTACAGCTCTCGTCGGGGTTGTCTACCCTAAGGTTTCTCTATGTGCCATATATACATATTTTTTTTCACGTATATGTATCCCCCCCTCTCTATCTCGATCTCTCTCTCTTTCCTCCTCCGCCTTTTCTCTGCGTATGACCCGCTTCTTTTGCGCAGATCTTCAAAGGCTTCATCGAAAAGAACCAAGCAAATAAACTAAGATGGATTGAATATGCGGTAAATGAATACAGTGCTCCTACTCGATGTCGAGGGTTGGAGGGGAGGGGGGGGGGGGGGGGGGGGGGGGGGGGAGATGAGAATGTGATGGTGGATGTTTTCACGACGGTGATAATAATGCCCTCAGCTGTCGGGTGCTGTTATCTCCGTACTCGTCGCCATGCTCGCGGGGATTTACGATATAGCTCTTCTATTTTTAGTCGGGGTACACACACAACAAATATATAGTAATCATATTTTAAATATGCAAGCATCTCCGAGTCGCGTATGTTATTTCCACAGGCAAGCTATGCTACGTGCATGCTTATTGCTCTTTCAATTGAGATGCTGCCGCGAGAGCTCGTGGGGAAGCCCCCGCCGATAACGACAGTGGAGACCGGAGCAGGGACTGCAGTGCGTGCGGAGGAAAACCGAGGTGATCAGTAGGAATTCATTTTATAAAAGAGTTTGTCGTAGGTGATACTGGCGAGATGACCGAAGAGAGCATTCTCATTTTGGCCAAAAAAATTGCTGCTCCTGTGCATCTCGATCTGCTTTATCAGAGCAACTTCTCGACAGCCAAAACAGCATCCGCACTGGTGCGACGAATGGGTCAATTAGAGGCGAAGCGACCGACGTGCTGGGTCGTTTTTATCCTAGCGTACGGTCTACCGGACTCACGCTGTATTGGGTGGCTTCGATTGTTCTCGGGTGACGACGGCGACAATAATGATGACGATGATAATGATGATGATGACGACGGCGACAATAATGATGACGATGATAATGATGATGATGATGATGATGACAATGATGATGCCGATGTCGGCATTGATCAATAAGAACAACCCTTCTCTCTTTTTGCTAGGACTGCGTGGCTGGTGATCCTTTGCTATCTATGTAAGGTGGAAATCATGCATGTTGGGGAGAGTTAAGATGATGCGAGTTGTTCGATATTTTCTTCCTCTTCTTCTTCTTCTTCTTCTTCTTCTTCTTCTCTTCTTCCTCAACCGATTCCGTTTTAGACCACCCGCAAGTTTGGTGAGAGTTATGTGGATGTCGCGTTCTTTATACTCACCGGTACGCACTTCCAATATTTTTGGATTTTCTTCGCAATTGTCAAAATCGGGCGCGAGAGCAAAAAATGAGCGCAGCTGTTGCGCGAGAAATGTGTAGGTAGTGAATATTTTCTTTATTTTTTCAGTGCTATACCTGGGCATCGGGGTAAATTTCTACCTCGAGCGATTTTGTGGAAAGTACAGTTTCGCGAAAGCGGAGTTCATCTACATCGTTCTCAGGTGCCTTCATCAAACAGTTTTGTGGCGTTTTCATGATTGACCCCAGTCGCTACTAATGCATGATATCAATTATCGTGACTGTGTCTTACTGAAGATAAATGTGTGATGATCGATCTGTATGGTAATCCCCATCATACAGCCTTGCCGCAAAGAGTGCCTTTTGCTGGAACATCTATGGAGGGGTCCATGGGTTCTAAATGAGACCTCTAAGACCTATCACATTGACGGCTTGCTGTCAGTGTCAAGCTAAGTAAAAGATGACAATGAAAGAGGAATTAATGCAATGCTCATAAGATTCTATACTAGTATAAGTGTCGCTACGTCGACCTGCACACAATGCAGGGCGATATTATATGCTCCTAATCGCACGTACGTCATGTTAGCACCACAGACTATACCATGGTTTCACACATACTATGATATAATTATAATACATGCTAGCATGCTCGCAGTACACACATTGCTCTAGCTAAATGTAGCCAAGCCAGTAAATGTCATTGCCGCAGACATAGCAGTCGTACACACAGCTAGACAGCACGCTGTGACATCTGCTAGACGTGTGCAACTTGACAAGAACGTACAATGCATGACTGTGGCTGAGCAGCTGGCTGTGCGTAGACGTTATGTGCGTGCCTGCGTGCCTATCGCGCTAGCGCGCACCGCAGCTCTGCTAGACATGGAGCTTCTTACATCATTGATCGTCGATGTATATACTACACAACTCACCTACTAGCTAGCTAGCTAGCTACCAGCACACGCAGCAGCTACCGCACATCGCTTCCGTTCGCACCTTGCAAGCTACCTACATAGCTGGAAGCACATTGTTGTCATTGTTTCTTCCAGTCTTGCACATTATTGAGCACTCATCTAGTCGATGTCAATCACAATCATGCGCACGGCCGTGCCTACGTACGTACGTACACACCGTCTAGCTGTTGTGCTGTCGTGCTAGCTAGCTAGCGTGTACGTAGTAGTGCATGCATCGCACGTAGTAGCTTGGCTTGCGATGTGGCGCTAGTTAGCTGTGCTAGTTTAGTAGCTAGTGCATGCAGCCACATCGCACTGTGGTCCTCGCACGCACATGAAAGTAATTGTGATTTCTTGGATATGCAGAGCACCAATGCGATGAACAGCACCGCACATCTCTGATCTAGATGACATCATGCAATGACGCTAGACAGATCTTAGACAATGGCGACCAACGTATACGTACGTAGCAATGCATTGCATTGATCAGAATGCATGTGTGTGCGTTCGTCAAATGAAGTTGCCCAATGTGCCAAGCTCGCCTTTTTATGTTGACATTGATGTACAAGCCAAACAAACGATAAAACGGAACCCTTCTTCCTCCCCCCCCCTCCTCCTCTTCCCAACATGATCCCGGTGAGAGTGAGTGAGTGAGTGAGAGAGAGAGAGAGAGAGGGAGAGAGTCCGTTCCTTGCACGCGCGATCGAATGTTAGAAAAAAAGGGGGACGTGGGCCCTCCAAGTCCCCGTGCGCCCACCCAATCGTAGCAACATGCGCATTGGTGACGCTAGTTGTAGACCATATACTTAGGCGTCGAGGAGAACTTCGCATACCCCTTGATGACTTTCTGCACGGCGTCCAGCATGTCCTTCTCTGTTATTGCCTTCCGCCGCGCTCGTATCGCAAACATCCCAGCCTCGGTACACACACTGCGGATCTCAGCCCCAGTCGCGTTGGGGCACAGGCGCGCGAGCAGTTCAAACCGAATGCCCTTCTCCACGTTCAGGCTCCTTGTGTGGATGGAGAAGATCTTGGTGCGGCCCTGATAATAGCAGGGTAGAGGAGGGGGGCAGGTTGACGAGATTAGATTTTACAGAAACAAGAACAGTGTCAGGAAAAAATAGCTTTCCCTGTTCTCAGGTTCAGCTACGACCCTTTCACAACTACTACCACCTCTACTTCAGTCGCTCCTATTACTACAACTATGAAGCACACTACTACTACTACTACTACTACTACTGCTACTACTACTACTACTCTTACCTCCAGATCGGGAGGTGCAAATTCGATCTTACGATCTAATCTCCCAGGACGCATCAGCGCAGGGTCGAGGGTGTCAGGCCTGATGATGAGGACGCCAACAACCATCGGTGGATTTCAGTATTTAGAGAAGCGTGTCGACGATGAAAGGTGTACTAAAGACGAGGGTGAGGGTGGGGGCTACTGCTCTATCTGTCTACATCCTGCAATTCATGATCATCATCCATATCATCATCATCATCGTCATCATTTTTGCGAGATCATCATCGCACCTATTCGTTGCCATGAGCACTTTGATGTTCCCTCGCGCGTCGAAGCCGTCGAGCTCTGTCACGATCTGAAGCATAGTTCGCTGCACCTCGTTGTCGCCGCCCGATCCGTCGTCAAAACGTGCACCTACGAGAGCGTGAATACATACGTGAATGATATGTTTCTCTTCGCACACATGGCAAGGGGGCAATGATAGACCGCGCATGTCCATTATCAGCTGCAGCAGCAGTAGCAAGAGCAGCGGGCAAGTAGTCATCGTCACCTCCGATGGCGTCGACTTCGTCAAAGAAGACGATGCATGCCTTCTTCGTCCTAGCCATCTGGAAGAGCTCGCGGACCATGCGGGCCCCCTCCCCGACGTACTTCTGCACCAGCTCACTTCCGATTACCCTAATGAAGCACGCCTCCGTGGAGTTGGCCACAGCTCTTGCCAGGAGGGTCTTACCCGTCCCTGGCGGGCCATATAACAGAACGCCCTTGGGGGGGTCGATACCGAGACTCACGAATCTTTCAGGCTGCCATCAGGAGGAGGGGGGAAAGGGGGTGGGCGGGTAAAAGCGGAGGGGGTTAAGAGACTTTGCAGTAGCCAACGAACGCAATTAGTGAGAGATGTCTTTAAGTTTTATTGTGAATGTTGACAACTGATTGTCCTCTATTTCCTAGTTCCCTACGTTGAGCAGCGGCAATTCTACGACTTCGCGGATCTTCTGGATTTGCTCCTTAGAGCCGCCGACGTCCTGGTACGTCACATCAGGCTTCTCTTCTACAGTCATCATCGTCACGGACGGGTCGATCTTGGGGGGCAGCGGAATGTGGATCTGTTGGGCAGAAAAGCAATTTTAGAAATGGGGTATGAGCGGCTTCTTCCAGCCTTTTCAGTTCTCCGACGCTCTTTCTCTCCTCCTCTTCTATTTTTAGATCCTTTTCCCCAAGTTACCTGGTATTTTGTTCGGTCCACTCTGGATAGCGCCGGAAGGGTTAAAAAACACAGAAACCAAACACCAGAGGTGTTGCATAAAGTGAGAAGCTGCGCTCATTACAATAAGTGTCGGCCACTGTACTCTCTTAAAGACTAAAACTATTACCCGACGCGCATGCCCTCTTCGAAGTCCGTCGGAGAAGCGCGGTCGCTCAAGGCAACGACATATTTTGCGATCTGGCAAAAGCAAGAAGGTGGGGATTTATGAAACAATCATTGAGACTGGCGGGGGATAGGCCTGCTCCGAAGTAGGGGGCTTTATGGTTGGGAATAGAGTACCTGGCGAAGGTTGATCATATACTTTGCGTCCTCGGTGTTGGGATTAATGATCTTTGTGCAGCGAGCAACCTGCAGCGGCTGCTCAGACTGCATCATCTGCTTGTCCTGCACCAGGTCCCACTGGCTTGGGTTTGCAAGTCCTGTGTCCGACTCCTTGATACCTGATGATTTCGTAAATGTACGTGTGAATATGCGGTGTGTGCGCGACTTCATAGAGTCCTCCGAAGGTTTTACTCAGAAGGGATGCACCTTTGAGGGTGTTGACATTCTTAGCGATCTTTTTCAGATCCGCCTCAATTCCCTTAATTTTGACTGCGTATGGCCCAAGACCGTAGGTTTTAAGTAGAGCAATGTCATCCTCGTCGAGGGGCTGGAGCCTTTTTGCATCCTTCTGATCCTCCTCACTATAGCTTCCTGTAATTTTGGGAAAATTAGCTCAGTCTGTTCATCTCTGAGGAATAAATTGTCAGCATGACCTTTATTGGTGGTCTGGCATGCCCCCTTCTCACTCATGGTGTCTCTACTTTAGTTTCCACGTTCCACCAGTCTGTAATGAGGCAAGAGGTCATCAGATAGATGCATTTATTTCATCTATGCTCCATTTTATCTCATGAATGAGAGCATATGTGCTGCCTCTCCAAATCAAAAAAATGAAATGGTGACATGGAACATGGGAAAGATGACAACAGAGGAAGCAGAACATCTTCTGTTTCGTGGTATCTCATCGCACGCTTGCACTTTCTTTAAAATTCAACTGCTTATTCCAGAGAAAACAAGAAAAGGTTCGTTCGATGTAAATCATGAACAGGGCCACGAAAAAGGAGAGGCCTCAGGTTGATGGGGACAAGGAAGCTCACCCTTCCAGCTCTGGTCTCAGCATAAATTTACAGATAGACTGAGACCAAAATTATTGAATATAGACTATTTATTACATACGTCAATCAAATTATTTAGTCTTAATCATTAAAAAGATTAATCCTTCCCAACTCTGAAGATTGCTAGATTTGAAAACATGCATTTTTGCGCAAGAATTCACATTCTAAAACGAGCATTTTCTGCGGGAACATGCTTGTCGCAGTTTGCAAACAGAATGCTTCCCTGCATTCCTTCCATTCTACCGGTGGGCAAATCAATGATCAAGATGCGCTCTCGTGAGGCCGCTTCTTTGACCTTGAAACATCGGGCTGATCTGTGTTTTGAGTGGCGATCATTTCCTGGATTTCTCTGGCTGCCACTGATCAAAAAACGGAAATCTTTCAAATGTCATCAGAAGATCGACAAAACTTCTGTGCATTCCTTCAGGACCAGCACAAACCCGTCGTCATTTGGCTGCTGGTTGTGATGCATCCAACGTTTGGTTCGTGCCAATTTGCATGAACCCCGCTAGCTTGCTAGTCAGTCCTCACTGAAGCCAATGAGAGGCACTGCACTCCGCACATTGCAAGTGTCTTGTCACACTTTGGAAATGCAGTTTTTCATCATTGTTCTCATTGTTCGTGCGTTCCCCGCCACCACATTGCTGCCAGTCTCACTGACAGCTAGTGTGCCAACTTCAAAATCTTGCTGGTCTTCACCAGTCAGTCCTCACTGGAGCTACTTCGAGGCATTGCGTTTCGTGCACTGCAGTGTCTTGCAACGTTTTGGAAATGCAGTTTTTCATCATTGTCTCTCTCCCTGAACACAGGCTAGCAGGGTCCCTCAGTTCCAGTTTCGACGCGCAACGTGCTCATGCAGTCTAGCAGCACTGGAGCATGCGAGTTGTGAACAGGACAAATAACAAGTAGTGTCATGCAAATTGCACGATGCGAAACTGTGGTCACCACGTTCACAAGATGCATGGCGCGGTGTGCAAAGTGTGACTCCATTGTGACACGTGATCAAGCGTAGCAGCTGTGCGACATGCGCATCACACGTAGCATGGAAAAATCAGAACCACGTCGCGAATTGCATGATCAGCATCAAATTGCAATTGTGTTGCAGTGGAGAATCTGGTCATGCTACAAGCCGTGTTGCCTGATAGATTTCAATCTCGCTAACCTTGAAATTTCGGCTTCCTGCGAAATAAGCCTGCCCGCATTCTGGAGGCGCCTCAAAATTATGGCTCCCGGTTAAATTGGAATAGCTATTAGTATTTGTGTTACAATCGCTAGCAATGTGTAAGTCATGGCCTCCTCCGAAAGTTGGTCCATACCCTGAGTGACAGTAGATGTGATTGTTGTTGTAGCTTCTCAACTTTATGAGATGTGGCTTCGTGCCCTTAGTGTTACGACGAATAGAGAATAACAAGCTTTGGGGTGCAGCGCAATAGGATCCAGTACTGATGGTAATAGAAAAACATTGTAAGTTAGTTGTCCGTTTGTTTGTGCTACAGTTTCAAACCTGTTCCACAGAAGGGAATTGAAGCCGCCAAAGATAAAGCCGTCGATGGTAAAGCCAGTCTTCTTTTCTTCTCCTACGCTCACAAGCATGAGCGTGGGACCCTTGTTGTCACATTTCGAGTGGAAATTTGCGACTGAAAATCCATCACGCGAGCCCTTGTACAGGAGATCCCCCACCTTGAACCAAGATTCTAAGTATTTCCTACATATATTAAACAAGATCTTATCATTTCTGTGTCGTATCACGCGTACAAGCAACATAGCATTTTTACCGTTCGTCCTTGGTTACTCTAATAGACCCCTGCGGGTGAAAAATATTGCCGTTTGGGTGTTGCAAACCCAGATATCCGAAGTACTTTCCCAGTATAGTAGGTGTGATCGATTCGAGGCATTTCGCATCATCCCATCTAAGATACTCAATGATATCGCGCATCACTCTTGGATCGAGATCGAGTTGCGGAATTTCATCTCCTCCCTCTTTCTTTGCTGCGGATATGACGGTCTGGATTAAAGGGCTTTTAGCCCAGATAGACATCCGTGTTGCAATGATTTCCCCGCCAATCTCAACCTTTTCCAGTGAATTCATTGATTCATCTAGCGAGTCAAGCCCAAGTTTCTTCACCAAGTCTTCGAGTCCTTTCCGAGCTTCCACAAATTTAGACACCTCCTTCTCAATTGCTATTTTATGCGCTTTGAGGGACTTCTCAAAGGCCTTCGAGGCGTTGCGAAGAGTCTCCGTTGCAGTGTAGACGGATTTCGGATCGATTGGTGAGTGCGAATGTTCATCCTTCACTTCAGCTTTTTCTTCACCGGTGCCGGACATCTGCTTTTACCAAGAAGAAGAGGAATATAGGGCACGAAATCCACGCACAGGGTCGGGTATGATATCGATTATGTCGCTGTTTCCAACACGGCATCTCTAGACCCATAAAATGCTAAAATACCCTGTTTTCCATTCCCTGCGACAACTGTATTTTGCCGTCGTTGTTCTCAATGAAGAGGGGACCTCGAAGGATTCTCATCCGACGAGATCGAAGATTGATGTCGCAGGGCAAAAATTCCCTCGGTTTTACGTACGGATGGGAACTGAACGAACAAGCTTTGATTTGAAATTTATTCGTAAGTTCTGCTCGCCGCTTGGCATGAGGGCTTTGAGGCTGAAGTTCCGCAATCGGCCCCCTGCCCTGGCCGCCCTGGTCAGAAGAACCAACAATCGCGCCTTCTCGGGGACGACAACAGAAAAAGTACAGAGGAGGGCGGACTTCAAAGAATTATGCGCGGAAGATCTCAGTTTTTTTCAGGTCATCTCCCCCGTCGTAGTGGGAGAAATGAGGCCTTGTATTCAGAGTTGCTCTTCCCATGTTAGGAAGTCATCGGACAGTCGAACGTTATCACAGATGCATCAGAGCTAGAACCGATGAATAAGGTCTTCTCAATGAAACTCAATTTTGAAGATCGACAACGACATGATATATGCTCTCGCTTACTTGCTCTCCTTCTCTCTCTCTCTCTCTCTCTCTCTCTCTCTCTTTTCAATGAATCTCAGGACTGGATGCACCATTATGAAGGACAATCAAAGATTGCACTTTGCCCAGAGACCACCGAGCAACTCTCGGAAGTGATGCGGTAGTAGTAGCAGTAGTAGTAGTAGTAGTAGTAGTAGCGGCGACGTATCTCACCTGCAAACACAACACATCGGAGTTTTGTCCGAGCTAAAGCGCGAAACATGCGGTTGCAGGAGAGGGGGAAGTTAACCCAACATGACACAGGTATTGCAACTTGCACAAGATCGCAATGGTCCCCCAGGGCGGAAATACGGGCCTCGTCGGCGGCAGTACCCCGGTGTTTGACGAGGTGATCGTGAGCACGAAGAAGATGAACAAGGTGAAGAAGCGAATATATATATATATATATATATATATATATATATATATGTACATTTGTCTTCGGCAACTGTTTCCTGTCGTTTCGGCTCATCGCCTACTGCCATAATCTGTCTCTTTCAATGGAATACACCAGATCCAAGATTTTGACGACTTGATGGGGATACTAATCTGCGACGCGGGGTGCGTGCTGCAGTCCCTTGACGAATATCTTCGCGAAAGAGGGTTCTTGATGCCGCTCGACCTTGGAGCAAAGGGGAGCTGCCATATTGGAGGGAATGTTGCTACGAATGCCGGTGGCGTTAGGTTGGTATATGATATTAGTAACATATAATATGTGCATGTGTTTGTGTATGTGTGTGTGTGTGTATGTGTGTGTGCGCGCGCGCGCGCGTAAAATCTGTACTCTTCGTTAGATATGTGCGTTACGGGTCGTTGCGAGGGAACATCTTGGGCATGGAAGCGGTGTTACCTGACGGCACTATCCTCGACAACCTTTCGAGTAGGAATAGACAGAAATTTTCATATGGCAATAACTATGACAACAACTCCAACAAAGCATAGAGCACTAGACTCGTTTCTGCATCGATTCAATGATGACCTGTGCGTGTGTTCGTATTTGCAAAGCTCTTAGGAAAGATAATACCGGATATGACGTCAAGCAGGTCAGCTTCCTCTTCTTCTTCTTCCTCCCCACGTCGTCTTTATCATCGAGTCTCTCCCCTCCCCCCCCCCTCAGTTGCTGATAGGCTCCGAGGGTACCCTGGGTATCATAACAAAGCTAGCAATACTAACGCCACGGTAAGTGGAAGAAGATGATATCAAATGATACTGCATACACACTTCCAGCAACGACGGCAAACATGACCTTTGAAAGTACTCAACAATTATGCGGTTTCTTCTCCCTCTCTCTCTCTCTCTCTCTCTCTCTCTCTCTGAAAATGTGCGTGTTTGCCTGTGTGTTGCGTTGTGTGTTGCGTTGTGTGTGTGTGTGTGTGTGTGTGTGTGTGTGTGTGTGCGTGTTGTGTTTTGTGTTTTGTGTGTGTGTGACGCTGAAATCCAAACGCCAAAGCCTGGCAACGTCCACGAACGTCGCGCTTCTCGGTCTGAAGTCGTTTGAGGACGTCCTGCTCGTCCTCGGGAGAGTTCGTTCCAGTCTCGTCGATATTCTCTCCGCGGTGGAGTTCTTGGATCGAGCTTCCATGAAGCTATCGCTCACGTAGTAGCGGCTGTCGTTGTAGTAGTTGTGGTGGTGGTAGTGGTGGTGGAAGAAGTAGCGCTTGTCAAACGTTTTTTACTCATATCCTGATATTATCGAGGAAAACGAAAGGCAAGGAAGTGAGAGAGGCTTGGGGGGGGGGGGAGGAGAAGAAGAAGAAGAAGCGGCCATCGAGATCCAACTCGAATGAGATGATGAA
>ADNK01002487.1:22500-30617 GCA_000320545.1 Bigelowiella natans CCMP2755
TGACACAGTACAACACCACATAGAGACACTCACATCGCTCCTTCGTAGCTGGAATGCCCCGCCGTTGATATCGCCCAACACGGACTGCCTTCGTCCAACGTCCTCTCCGCCATTCGATAGAAGCTGCATGAAGCGGGTGATGAAGTGCTCGAGGTGCTTCCCGTCCTCCCCCCCCTCCTCCGCGGCCTCTCTCGCTTCCGCTGCTTCCGCTTGTAGGTTGATGGCAACGTCGAGGACGGACTCCTCGTCAGTGTCAAGCAAATCGTCGCTCGCACCGCACCTGAAAAGCTTTGCCAGCAGCGAGATGCGCTTTAGCAGTTCCTCCGCGGATGCATTACGCCGCACCGCCGCGAAGAAGTCGCCGACTACGTTGAAGATCGGCGAGCGCCCGTCTATGTCCTGCTCGCAGGAATACGGCACACAACACGCACAACGCACCCACAATCTTATATACTTCCACATGTTTGTGGATGCGTGTGTGTGTGTGTGTGTGTGTGTGTGTGTGTGATGCTCGTGTCATGTATCCATATGGACATATACATATTACACATATTATATATATATATATATATATATATATATATACATATTATGTGGTTCTTGGCGACCTGAACGTTCGGATCTACTTCCTTTTCCAACAGCCTCTGGGCAATGCCAACCATTCCATACTTGCAAGCGATGTGCAGCATAGTCTCCCCAGTCTCAGGGATTACGGCGCTGTTAGTGCCAAGGCAACCCAGCGGGAATACAAGAACGGGTAGTTTCTTAGATCAGGAAATTTTGGCCAAGAAATAAAGATGATAGCAATAAAAACAATGATGCACACTAAATTATATATATATATATATATATATATATATATATACATATATACATATATTTGTGTAGACGCGAAACCTGTTGAACTCGTGTGACTTTCCCTTCCAAATGCCGTCTAATATCAGATTCCGTGTGCGCACTCCGAGATCCGCTGAAGTAGCTCTCCGGAATATGGGGAATAGAATCTGCGCCACGTATCCATATCGCTCGCTCGCCGACGTCGCCCGAGCTACCAACCGTAAAATTAAAACGACAGTTAAGACCTTGCTCTTACAGGGATAGAAGAAAGAGAGAGAGAGAGAGAGAGAGAGAGAGAGAGAGAGAGAGAGAGAAGGAAAGACGAAAGCGGAAGATGCTAAATTGATACACAGAGAAAAGAGGGGGGGCGGGGGGGATAAGATAGATGATGGCCAGAATCTACTCGCCTTCCCCTCCTCCCCCTTTCTCCCCTTTCCCACCAATCGAGGGCGAAGAGTCTCGGTCGGTGGATGATGATGAATACACCATCGTCGTTTGTGCCCGCCGCACCGTGGGCGAGACGGAGCGGCTCTTGCTTTTGCGGTTGTATCGCGCCGCTGTTCTCTTCGCCGCCAAGCGGATGACTTCGAGCTCCTGCGCCTTGGGCGGGGCCAAGAGGTCCGCGGGCGATGCGGTGGAGATCTGCGCCGCACGTAACTATCAGAAACGAGAAGGATAACAAACAGCGCTGGCGAAGAGAAAGTACCTCTTTCAAAGGACGCCACTTGCGGCTGCTATTCGTACGCGTCACCTGAGAATATAGCCGAAACGAAAGGAGGGGGGGGGAGAATCACTCTCCTGAGGTTGTAACGACAAACAAACAAAGGCTTGCCATTCTCGGACAGGGCAATCATCGTCCCTCTCCCTCTCTCCCTCTCTCTCTCTCTCTCTCTCTCTCTCTCTCTCTCTTTCTTTCTCTCCCCGGAGGGACTTGCGGCCTCTCGTTCCCAGCGTACCGTTGTTCGTAGGAGCAGTCGATGCAGAAAGCATGCGTACATTTCCTCGTCGATCGACTCTAACGATACAAGAAGACAATGATGAAACAACTCTGCTAAGGAGAGAGGGGAGAGAAGAGAGAGGGGGAGAGAGAGGGAGAGAGAGGAGAGCGAAGACAAAACGATGATGTCCCAAAGAGGACAGCAGCAAAGCAACCGACCCGTCCACTTGTCGGCAATCTCAAAAATCGCCATCTTCATATGCAAGTAATCCATGCCTGAGAGCATACCAGAGATCATCAGCGCAAGCAGGCCTCTACCTCTCCCCCCCAGCTCAGTGATGACAGCGATGCGCAAGTAGCGTTTCTCAATGATGAAAGTGGGGGAGGCAATACACGCCGAGAAGGTTTTGCGGCTGTTTGTTGGCGAGGCGCTGCGTCGTGACCTTTCCCACAGATGTTTGATGAGCCGCCGCTGCCACCGAACCTCCTGCTTCAACGATAGTCAACAATGACACCACAAAACAAGCGCAGATAGATAGATGTAAGAACTCGTCAATGAAGCGGTTGGCGGTCAGATTCGTGCTATTATTACTGTGACTTTCTTTCCGTTCCACCGATGCTTTTGCCCTTTCTGATCGAGATTGTTGAAAGAGGGCATTAATGGCTCTTTCGCTGAGACTGGTTTTTAGTCTCCAACATCATATTTCTCCCCCCCTCTCTCTCTCTCTCTCTCTCTCTCTCTTTTCTCCCTTTTTCCTTTCACATCATTCCTTCGCGCGTGCCATATCGATCCGCTCTACGATAAACAAAATAGCATTCTCTAACCGCAGTGATGAGTCTTTTCTGCCGCTCTTTGCCTTCCTCTGCTCCCTTTTGGGGACCTTAGATTTATTTAGGTCAATTAGTGGGTGGTGGTTCGACTTAGACGGGTAGCTCGGTCTCTGCTTCATCTTACACTCTTCTTTCTCTCTCTCCCTCTTTCTTGTCTTTCGCATATGCGCTTCGCGCTTGTCCCGCCCCGCACTCCCCCCCCCCACAACCACCACATTTCTAACAATTCGCTCTTCGACCGATATTATATGCTGACGGGTCATATCCTTACGCCAGTCTTGAATCGCCTGTTGTAGTTTAGAACGAAATGATGATGGTGATGATTATGATGGCTATACATTAATTCGGACAAGTCTATGATAATGTAGATATATCTGCATAAAATCCTGTCCTACCCACCCCCCCCCTCCCCCGACACCTGGATATCTGCTTTATATGCAGCCCACTTCGGATCTAACGCCTAAGAAAAAGATGGCGGGCAGATGAGTTTATAACGACGAAGAAGAGGATTCCATTAACTCTGCACCTTGGAAAGAATACAATGCACACGCTTGTATGCCCTTTCACTGATGCGATCATCTGCATCCTTCTCATATGCGTACCAAAATTGTCGAATCTGACACACGCAAACGGGTGTGATATATTTAGTTTATACGCATTATGTACATATAACATATACATACTCTAAGCTCTAAGGAGGTTTTAATGGGCTACAGGGAATTGGGGTAACGGATAGACAAGTTGTTTTACTAAATCAAAAAAAGCGTAACTCGGATGTCTACCTGCCCGTTGATGAGGTGGCTTATGAATAATTCCTTGCGCTTTCGGATATTCTGTCGAGAATACAAGCTGCGGGAATAGGGAGAAGAGACGGCAAAGATCCACATCACCACCATTAGTAATCAAACGAGCAGTTTTGAAAAGAAAAAGCGAAAAGGTATTGTTTTGGCGTGCGTGTTTGCATGTGTGCATATATATGTATATTATATATATATATATATATATATATATATATATTGGACTCCTTTCTACCTCATGTCGCCTTGGAGCTTGTAATTTTTCCTAAGCTTGCTCTTGCTGCCCTCCTGTTCGTGCTGGAAGAGGAGATCACTTCCCTACATATGTGGGAGAGCAGAAGATGGAGAGCTCAGAACATGCCACCAGAAAGATACTAATCCAGAACACTTTGTTGCACGCAAAGCAGAGAAAATGATGGTGGATACCTTGGCTTCTTTCAGGTCATGGGCAGTAGTAACCTGTTAGTTTCAACGCAACGAGATGAAGTCAGTTGTCACCAGGGCATTCTCCCAGCATCATGGTGGCAAAATCTAGGGCCAAAAAGAACGCTATTTTGTGATAAAGGGGTGCTCGAATCAGTTAGTTTCGTACTGCCACTTTATCGTTTCTACTCTTCATTATTTTTCATGAATTCTTGCTCATTTCGTATCTTGGGTAAAATTTATCTCTGGCGTCGTCTCAATCAAAATATAGCGCGTGGCTGTACCTGGTTGGCTCTGCGAACAAACTTAATGTCGTTCTTGCTCGGGAGGTTGAAGCGTCCATTCTTTCTTGCATTAAAATTGGTCTCGTCGCTCGCAGCCTTAAAAATGAGAATACAATGGTCATTCGAATGCTGTGTCCAATCGAACTAGCTTCCCTAGGGCAGCTTAAGCGAATGGGAAGCAAAAAACACATCGGCAGTTACACAATGTAGCAGCCGAATGAATCTTTTCTTTTTATGACAGTCGTACTTTAAAGAGAGATTCATGTCCTCCTGCTTTCGGCGTCTTATCTAGGATACTATCCGTCGCGGCCCTCCTCATATCCTGCAGCGGCTTGATATCAAGTCGTGCGGCGCTCAGTTCAGGGGGAGAGGAGACAGGGGAAAAGACAAAGGCTTTCCGGGAGGTATAAGGTAAATCTGTTTCGACTTCTGTCGCACACTCATATTCCCCTCTAATTTCAATATTCGGTAAAGTGCTCTTGCAGAGGAGGTTATTAGGATGGAACGAGGTGCAATTTATGCTCTATGCGAAATGAATGTTTGAAATAACGCAAAAACCACATGTGTTTCCAGTGTATTTCACGTTTCATTGCAACAAATAGGGCGGAAATATGAAAGCCATGGTGCGATTTCCGGCGACATCTTCAGGACATGAGCGCTCGGATCGACATTCGGGCTGCACTCGGTTTCCACCAGAACGACAAACGATTATTGGATTTCGGTTTGGAAACGCGATGGAAAAAAGGAAGTGAGACCGCTGGATGATGCTCTCACTCGAGGCCGACTGAAAGACAAGCGCTCATGATATGTCGCACCGAAGAAATTCCGGCCATTTGTGTGCTAAACGCGAAATCCTTAAGTGCTCCTGTATCGGATTTAACTCCTCTTGGCACCACCAGGAAGAGCACACACGGAATGCAAAGAAATCAAGATTGCAAGAAGCCGCACAGGTCATTGGTGGGAGGTAGTAGTGGTGGGGTCTTGACTGGTGAAGCACAGGCCTTCATCGGCTTCAACGATGAGCAGATGGCGAGAAAATGAAAGCATCCGACAGTTCCTTCATTTTCTGTTCTTAGTGCTAATGTGTTAATTAAGTAATAATCATTTGAGCGGTCACTTCGAGATGGATGTAATTGGTTTTTCATTTCTATTCGTGTCCCATTCTTCTTCTTCTTGGTAAAAGCAAATGTCCGGCACCGGTGAAGAAAAAGCTGACGTGAAGGATGAACATTCGCACCCACCAATCGATCCGGAAACCGTCTACACTGCAACGGAGACTCTTCGCAACGCCTCGAAGGCCTTTGAGAAGTCCCTCAAAGCGCATAAAATAGCAATTGAGAAGGAGGTGTCTAAATTTGTGGAAGCTCGGAAAGGACTCGAAGACTTGGTGAAGAAACTTGGGCTTGACTCGCTAGATGAATCAATGAATTCACTGGAAAAGGTTGAGATTGGCGGGGAAATCATTGCAACACGGATGTCTATCTGGGCTAAAAGCCCTTTAATCCAGACCGTCATATCCGCAGCAAAGAAAGAGGGAGGAGATGAAATTCCGCAACTCGATCTCGATCCAAGAGTGATGCGCGATATCATCGAGTATCTTAGATGGGATGATGCGAAATGCCTCGAATCGATCACACCTACTATACTGGGAAAGTACTTCGGATATCTGGGTTTGCAACACCCAAACGGCAATATTTTTCACCCGCAGGGGTCTATTAGAGTAACCAAGGACGAACGGTAAAAATGCTATGTTGCTTGTACGCGTGATACGACACAGAAATGATAAGATCTTGTTTAATATATGTAGGAAATACTTAGAATCTTGGTTCAAGGTGGGGGATCTCCTGTACAAGGGCTCACGGGATGGATTTTCAGCCGCAAATTTCCACTCGAAATGTGACAACAAGGGCCCTACGCTCACGCTTGTGAGCGTTGGAGAAGGACTCAAGACCGGCTTTATCTTCGGCGGCTTCAATTCTTATCTGTGGAATAGGTTTGAAACTGCAGCACAAACAAACGGACAACTAACTTACAATGCTTTTCTATGACATCAGTTCTGATGGATCCTATTACGCTGTACCCCAAAGCTTGTTATTCTCTCTTCGTCGTAACACTAAGGGCACGAAGCCGCATCTCATAAAGTTGAGAAGATACAACAACAATCACATCTACTGTCACTCAGGGTATGGACCAATTTTCGGATCAGGGCATGGCTTATGCATAGCTAGCGATTGTAACACAAATACTTCTAGCTATTCCAAGTTGACCGGGAGGCATAATTTTGAGGCGCCTCCAGAGTGCGGGCTGGCTTATTTCGCAGGAAGCCGAAATTTCAAGGTTAGCGAGATTGAAATCTATCAGGCAACACGGCTTGTAGCACATTTGCGGATGTTGGTGCACGCACGTCATCGCTGGTAATGAGGATGAAAGCTGCGCAACAACCGTGCGCATGCGCACTTTGAACATATTTTTTGGAAAAATTAATACTGTTGCGTGTGCTCTCTAGCTCTCTGGTGCTCTACTGTGCACATCTTCACTATCTAGACATGCTACTGATGAGACAGTGATGATCGCATGAATTTCATTAATTCGGGTCCCCCCTGCGCGAGCACATCGCATTACTAGATTAGCTAGTTAATACGAAGCTGCGCATGTACGTACAACAATCATGCGTCTCTATGCACATGCGATGCATGCAGTCAGGTGTGCAGTGCTTCGTGCACATTTCGGCGACGGTGTAGCTGCAAAGCACTAGCGTAGTAGCCGCTGTGCAAAAGCAGCGCATTGGAATTAGAATGAATTCACAAGCCGTTCAACGAGTACTAAAGTTAAAAATAATGATAGTGAATGAAGTTGTCATCAGTACTAGCAGTAGAAGTAGCAATGCGATGTGGGCATTTCAGCGCAAGTTCATTCAATCGGAGCGATATTATGCGCTGAATTAAGCTTCAACTTTCGTGATCGTAAGATATTACCAAATTCTTTACATCGTCGATGCGTGCATGCTAGCATGCACATGTGATCGCTAGGAAGCTGCACAGGCTTAGATGAATGTATCTTATCTGTACGGAAGAGGTTCAATGTATACAGCTTATGTTCACGCGCATGCAATACATCATTAGATATAATTCCATATAATCAAAGGGATTCCCTATTGCGGCGTTAGCCAAAGCAACAAACCGCGATTGCGCTTAACAATACATGCGTTGTGATGGAAACATTTGTTGTCGTATAGTCGACTATACTCGCAACGGATATGCGCAGGAATAAGGAATTAAGTGCAAGGCGCTTTAGGAGATGCATAGAGAGATTTAGTCCACATTTTATAATTGTGCAGTTCGTCACATCAAGATACATGATGCAGCGTTACAAATACCGACATATTAACTTCACAACATTGCATCCACACACGGCAATTGCTGAGCGCTTTATTTGTTAACGGCTTTTCCGACGGCAATACCGAGCATCTCCAAAACAGGCTTGCGGATCATGCGCCGATTACTCTCCGCATAGCTCTTCAAAGGCTCAAAGAACTGGTCTCTGTGCTCGAGAAGTAGCCTCTTAAGCTGCTCGATCGGGAGCTCAGCCAGCAATACGGCGAAGCTCTGCGGCCTAAGCAGTATCACGAGGAGGAGGAGGAGGAGGAGGAATAATAGGGAAAGGGGCGGGAGGGGCGATCGACGACACCTCTGCTTCAGCATTAAAATGCGGAACCCTCTCCAGATGTCAGGGGCCGCAGCCCATACCCTGGCCTGGATGAGGTCGGTCATGATTCTCACACCGAAGGTGGCGGTGAGGTTGTGGTGCACGCCAAGTGTTGTGATCAACGTCCACATGAACAAGGTCGGGATGGGGTCCATGTCCTTCATCTTGTGGAGGGCGGTCGTGAAGACGTTGTGGTTGAGCTGCTGCAAGCACAACCTCAGGATCTTTTTGATCTGACCGAAGGGAGAAGGGGGTGGAGGGGGTTGAGTAACATACTCTCTCTCTCTCTCTCTCTCTCTCTCT
>ADNK01002478.1:0-15398 GCA_000320545.1 Bigelowiella natans CCMP2755
TGTGTGTGTGTGTACGTGTGGTTCCTATGAATGCTGAGAATAGGAACGGTGTTGGAGAAGGTGACATCAGATGACACATACACACACACACACACACACACACAGAGAGAGAGAGAGAGAGAGAGAGAGAGAGAGAGACGGAGAGAGAGGGGGGGGGGAGGAGGGAGAGAGGCATATAAACATCACGACTCCATCATATCCACAACCCTTCAATACACGCCAGAGTCATCACCACCACAACGACGACGACGACACTCTATATCATCACTCGTCGCCGTCATCATCATCGCCACAAGGCGCGCTGCTCACACACCCTCCGGAAAGAACTTCGTGATGAGATCTTTCAGCGTTGGGTTGTAGAACAAGTGCGGCACAAAATAGTAGGCCCCCGCCAGAGATATCTATACCACGACACAGTCAATAAATCAAAAGATTGAAAAATAAAAAAAATAAACAAAACAACGACACCACAACGGCTTCTCGTTAGACAGGTGTGGGGGGGGGAGGGGGGGGAGAGCTCATCACTAGTTGCGGGATCTATGCAGTTAAACCTGTTAATGATATTCGGCTACTATCGAGTGTGCGTGTGCGTGTGCGTGCGTGTTTGTGTGTGCAATGAAAGTTATGACCGCGGTCTCATCCCATTTCCTTATATCCGTGCATGTGAGCTTGTTGTTGCTTTGCGGAAAGGACAGTGTTGTCCCTCCAGAAGGGGCGCTGCACCGGGATGATGAGCACAAGAGATCGCAAAGAACAAGAGGCAAACACGCGCACGCAATCTCGAGTCATATATGTATATGTATATATATATATATATATATATATATATATAATATGTGTGTATATATTGTGTATGTGAGAGTGCGTTTGGTGAATGTAACTTACGCCTCAAAATCTGCTACCATTCCTACCATCAAAAATCTCTTTTCCTCACTTCCAAGGAGCGAGCGGAAATAATTCATGGCGTGGTGCTGGTGATGATGCTGGTTGGTGGGGAGGGGGGAGAGAGGGATGGTGGTTGTTCCTACTTGTGAAACTGATTGGCGTCAAGCGGTAATTGCTCTAGGTCGAAGATGTCTCTTAGGCTGGCATGATAGCTGTTAAGGGAGAGAGGTAACATCAACGGCAAGAAAAAGAAAAAGAAGAGGAGGAGGAGGAGGAGGAGGAGGAGGAGGTCACTGACAAGTTCTAATGCTGATGCTGCTTATTATCTGCTGCTATAGGCACGGAGTATATACCGCATACACACACACACACACACATATACATTAATATATATACTGCATCGTCTGATGTAGTACCCTGACTTCATGGTCACTATCAAGACCCTTTCAGTCAGAAGAGCCAGGGCGAAGCACGCAACCACGAATCGCAGTCTATTTCCCAGCTGCGCGCCTTTTGATTGAACAAGGTTTGCTTTGAACTTGGGTTGCGACCAATCGTGTGTCGCGTGCACGTGCGCGTGTGTACGTGTACAGGGAGAGTGTATCACCATCATCATCACCATCATCATCATTATTCTCTTCTTCTTCTTCTTCATCATCATCATCATCATCATCCATCCTCTTCAGGAGGGGAAGATTGCTGTGACTGACTCGGCTTGCAGAGAACATATTTAAATGGCCCCCCTTTCCCTTCGCTGGCGTCTCTTTGCCTCTTAGCCTGTGCAACAAACGCAGCGTCGTATGCAGGGGACGAAACGAACCTAGAATCGAGGATGGGGGGGGGGGGGGGGGGGAATTGGAGATCGCGAGGTTGAAGAGAGATTTAGCGCTGCAAAGCTGCTATATAAATGCACAGCAACCCACTACAACGATGATGATGCAATTAGACTCCTGCTGCCTACCTCTGTGGAAACATTTCCTCGAATATTTCACTTGAGCCTGATTGATGATGATGATGATGATGATGATGATGATAATGATGATGATGGCGAAGGTGAGAAGGAGGATGGAAAGATAGCAGGAGGGGGAGGAGGGAATCTGACGATGATGGCCGTGCATAAATGAATAACGTGTCGTCATCGTCATCGGCCACGAAATTGCTCTTCAATTTCACTGTCATGCTCAATTGGGCGCGCACAGCAGCAGCAGCCCATGCAGCACTCACCAGCTCCAAATCGCGCTCCTTGTTTGAGAGAGAAGTTAGGCCGGGCAAGAACCGAGGAAGATGAAGCAGATGAGGAGGAAGAAGAGGAGGAGGATGATGAAGAGGAGGAGGATTTCGTATGCTGCTCGAGTACACCGCAAACAGAAAGTAGCGCACAAACAAGGAGCCTTATTAAAGATGCAGAATCAATACCGACGCGGGCTTTCGCATCGTGTGCGTTTAGTAACAAACAAAAACATTCAAACTCACTCCCAATTTCTCCTTCTCTCTCTCTCTCTCTCTCTCTCTCTCTCTCTCTCTCTCTAATACGAATAATAATAATTACAATAGTAATAATTTGTACATATTTAAGATTATAGAATATATTATATATATATATATATATATATATATATTATACATATTTTATATACAATACCAATATGTATCTTTAATATACGTTTTACATATATTAATTAATATACCAATATATAATATATATATATATATATATATATATATATATAATATACGTGTGTGTGTGTGTATAAAATATGTAAATACGTCGGGTGGCGGCGTCAGCGGCCCGGCATTGGTTTTCGTTGTTTTCACGGTTGTTGCCATGGATGACACATCGGGAAGCTTAGCGGGAAGGGCATGATCGGCCGACTTCGCCACGGAAGATACTAAATCGAATTATCAAGCAATGTTTTCTTGTTAGACATATTTTTCTACAATATATTTATATATATGCTATATAATATATATAATTTTTATAATCATGCGGTGTTGAGAAAGAAACTTGAGAAAGAGGACACAACGCAGCTACTACCTGGAAGGTCGACGATATGGTGCGTCTTGAAGAGAAGGGCGGCGCTAAGAGTAGTGATGACGTTTAAGAAGCACCCCAGAGATTGTTATCCCCCTCCTTCCCTCTTCTCATCATCATCATCATCATCATCATTATCATCCTCATGATCAATATCATCATCACAATTCTCATCATCATGAGTAGATACAAATCCAGCACCCCTCCACGCACGCCTCCTCCCCCCTACCTGAAACCAAGAGCCAGCAGCATGAGCGCACTCCCGCCATAGGCCATCACCATCGTTGTGAGCGCGGAGCCGCCTCTCCCCGCCATGTGATGCTGGGAACCACCTACCATCGGTCGGCGCAATGTGTCAAAGATCAATGGCCTGGAAAATTCTCAGCGCGGGCGAGACTGCGAAATAACAACTTTCTTCGTTGAGATAGAGAGAGAGAGAGGGAGAGCGAGAGAGAGAGAGGGAGAGAGAGAGGGGGGAGGGGGGGAGAGTAAGGAGCCTCCTCAACGGCTAGTTGCAGAGCGCAAGCAAGCTCAGATGTCTACCTCCAGATCCACCGATCCTTCGACGAGTGACCCCCTGAGAGAGCACACAGCAAACAGCAACGACATGTGCATAAACACACGCGGCCTCATCGCATCAACATCAACACCCAAGCAACAGTACAGAACCGCCACCTTTCTCTTCTATTTGCCTGATCATATATTCATTCATCCATTCATCGATCCCCTAATCCACCCGACCCTCTCCCCCATTCCCCCCCCGTCCGTTGCATACCAGCTTCCTGCGATGGGCACGCTCTTTCATCCGAACGAGAAATGTCAGTGATAATAGATATCTTACGATATATTCAGTTAGAAAAAAATTCTATTGTTGGAATTGAATAAAAAGGCGATTTGTTTGCTTTGGCAACCAAAAAAACATAAACAATCTATTCAATTTCAACGAGAAAACATCCTACAAAATTAGTTTTTCTGGGTGAAGTCGGAGTGTCGATATAATTTCTTTTTCCGTCCCGAAAACATCCTGATGCAGCATTTGGCCTGGGGATCCGAATTTTCAAAACCACATAAAGCTTCTATAAGTGTAGACGGCATTGAAAACACACACATTTATATATATGCGACAATATTTTTTAGCTGTGAATAATGTAAATGCTCGATAACTCAGATATGGATATTTCAGAAATCGAAAAGTTATTCTTATTAAATTTTGCAAGAAAAATTCGAGTACAGCTCGTATCCTCCAACTGCTTTCCGAGTGAACCGTCCTCCCCTCCCCTTTCCCATGTCCATGCGGCTTCCTTTAATGGCGAAAATATAAGATTTTACAAAGGTATCACTTATTTCCGAAGTTGATAGTTGTGCTGCAGTGCAACGATGCGAGGCCCTCAAAGTTGGCCCTGCGATGCACATCCATCTGATGATACATATTTTCCCAAGCTTTCGCTTTTGCCGGTCACACGTGAGACCTTCTATTCTTTCTGTCCTTCCAATGTAGTGTGCTCCTGCACATGTCTTGTTGAGATCATTGAGCTAAAATTCACGCGTTCATTGCTGGATGTTTTCCGACATCTTCTCAACCTTCGTCCAGGGTCATGGACGCCAATGAAAACAAAGCTGCCCTTGGGGAAAGGCCATCAGTGAAGCCCAGTCTAGAGGTAAAGGTGGTCCCTCCATGTTCGGCCCGTCCTGCACCAACCTTCAATATAAGAAAGCCATGGGAGAATTCAGGTGGGGATGGGGTTGCAGTGGCAGCGAATGCTTCGAGTTTACCCATCCCGAAAACAGGCCGCCCCGGCAGAATAAATCGCCGGGGAAGACGCGCAGGGAAAATTAGAGCTCCCGTGGAAACTAAAAGCAAAGCAAGCGCGCACCACCTGTGTCTCCCCGTAAACAATCCCGGTGGTATATGAATGATATGCCTTTGAATCCCCCCATCATTACCTAGTAGGTTGCAGCTTAACAAATTTGTGACTCAGTGTGGGTTCGCCGCTAGCCTCCTACTGACATATATTCCTCTTCTATGGTGCTCAGACCTGCCAAAACGCATTGAGAGGGATAACAGTTTCATGTTGCCCGAGGACGATCCGAACATAAAGAAGCTGTTTGGTGACCTTGGCGACGATCAAAGACAAGTTGGTAGCGAAAGAGATAAGCAAGAAATCAACATCTCAGCGACAAAAAATGACTCAGCGAAAATGAATGATGACGAGGAGCCGAAGGGTCTCGATTTATAGACATATTGATTTTAACAATTTACGGGTGAAGTTTGCAAATTAAGCTGAACTGGCAATTTATCATTCCATGGAGTATGCAGAACATGCTAGAAAAAAAGGACTGTTACACATTGTACAGGCTCTGCAACCGCAGCAACGTGCTTCCCATCTAACAATGTATATAGCACAATTTTATCCTCGAAATGATGTGCATGTGCACGCGTGTGCTAATGCCCGCCGCCTACGTAAGTATGTTAAAAATGAAAGCATAAGCGCGCACTTGCTATAGCTTTGATGAGCAGATGGAGACACCCGCAGCCTTCATTTCTGAAAATCAAGTATAAATTCTAATCATTACGCCTGTTCTGCGATGCCTGTGTACATTTGCAGCTGCTGCATGGAAACGTACATGAATTTCAGAAATTTTAAAAAGTGAGGATGTCTACCTTTAGACATAACTCGATTACGGGAGGCGCAAATTCACATTTCTAGATTTGGACGGTAACGCCATTTCGCAATTCATTTGAAATTTTCTCTTTCATTGTCTGCACATGATGCATTGCACATCCATCAAACTTTTCACATAACAACAGATGTGAAAGAAGTAGCAACAATGCCGCAATGGAGAGTCTACAACGTTGACAGATTCTGTGCACATGCACTCCCACGATGGATGTAATAGCGCGTATTACAACATGTCCTCAACGTGCGTGCAGCTATCAAGCTCATTTTGTACGCCTAGACATTTCTCGCTGGCGCTATCTCTTCTTGACCAGCGTGCAGACACAGAAGGAACACGTAATGCAGATGCACATTAAGATGATGTACTGTATGACATGGAAGACCCCCGAAACTGATAAGTGTCCATCCTTCTGGTAAGCTGACTTTGGTAAAAATGTAAATCCACCTGATTCGAACTCTGATGCAAGGACGTTGAAAACCAAGAGCGAGGTCATCAAGATGAAGTTGATGACCAGAAAGACCATTGCAGCTCTTCCTCGTTGTCGTGCAGATTTCGGGCGTGAGTACCAAGTTGGGATGCAAAGGCAGTAGGTGGCCTCTCCATCTTTCACCTACAAAAATGTTCAAATCACAAATATAGTGGCAGCAGTATCATTCTACTGGTACTTGCTGAAGTTTTTGTTTCATTTCTTCGGATCCATGCTCTGCAATAGCCTCTCTGCCGAATGGGATGCGTTCCATCAAAACTATCCAAGAAGGCGTTTCGACGCCATCTGCATCCAATGCTCCGGAACTCTCCATGGATCTTTAGTGGTAAAACACGAGGATAGGATGATGGCGCGAATAACGATAAAATTAAGATGATCATTTTAGGATGGAAAAGATTTAAAGGAATACACTGCAACCTGTGTTGCACATTTCCGTTGCTCATATCACAATCACTGTCATTGTCATTTTCACCTTGTCACCATCACCACCAACACCGCCACACTCACCTTTGCACACCAATACACAATTGTCATGACATCACCACCCATCAACCACCACCATACGAACCCTGGGGTTTGGAACGCCGCCATCTGCTGAATGGCATCGACTCCTCCACGACCGTAAGTAACAAGATGGTTTATCAAATCTACTTTCTGCTGCTCGATTTTCAATCGTTTTGCCTCATCATAGCTGATTCGGAGAGATGCGTTCCCCGAGATTATATCTCTGCGTAAATCTCCAGATGACGTTGTTGGCCATTTTCCGTCCTTGGTAGAATACGGGAGTCGCCCCTTGTGAATAATTTCCCAAAGGGTAACTCCCGCGGCCCAGGTGTCTGATCTCGAGGTAAATCTTCCTTTTTCCAAGGCAACAGGTGACATCCAAAGCCAAGGAAGCTTTACATGTTCATCTAATTCGTCATATATGCCATTGATCATGCGCTCCATCAGACCGAAGTCACTGATTTTCACGCCCCAGTCCGAAGTTATTAGAACATTGCGACACCTAAAGCGTTAATTGCGTTAATACATCGATGCGCTAGTAATTGTGAAACAATTCATTTGAGAATGATATTTGATTCTTACGCGATGTCACGGTGAACAAGACCATTAGCATGCAAATGACACAGTCCAAGGAAGAGGCCTCTTGCTATGTGCCAGAATTTCTCGATTAAATCGAATTTCTGGTGCAAACCATCCAGGCTTCCAAGTGCGCAATACTCGGAAAGAAAGCTCTGAGCTCCTTGCTTATTCACTGCAATTCCGATAAAACTGAATATACGCACGCACGCACGCACCGCCACACACAAACGACATGAGATCGTCACATTTCTCAAAATATTGGGGGGGGTCGAGCAAGGTCGATTTGAACTGTGGAAAGTGCAATTTATTGTTCATTTACCTTTGCTTCCCTACTGGCTACTTTGTGATCGCACATCACCACAATAACTAATTGCTCTATTGCAAGCTATTTCGACAGTTACTACCGCATCAAATTCTCTTGCCCTTGTGCCATGTAAAGTCCCATCCATTCCTTCATGTAACTTTCAACAAATATGGTAAAAATAAGCGCGAGTGATGAACTAGCTTTGGATGGATGGTAGTGTTCTCTGGATCTCATAGCGCGCTGTCAGGTAGGCGTTCAAGTTTCAATTAGGAAACGGTCCAAAATGTCTACCTCTCAATTGATATTTTTTCCTTTGGAATCTTCCACGCGACAAATATCTTTCCCTCTCCATACTTAAGTTCTGCCTTCCAAGTTACAGCGAAGTTTCCTTCGTCAAGTCTTCGCTTCGTTGTGAGGTCATCTTCAGAATACATTAATTTTGCTTTCATCTTTCCTTCAAGTGACGATCTGCGACCGTCCTCCTCATTCCCAGCAGGCCTATAATCGTACATATTTCCTAGTCCTTTCTTAATGAACGGCTGTTCTTCATCGTCCGATTCTTCTCCCCCGCCCTCCTTGTTCTCATAGTGCATGTAGCGGTCAAGATGAAGTGCTGACGAGTCCTGATGCAGGCACCATGCCGTTTCTGCAGGTGGAAACGCACACGTGCCATTCCGCGGTCAAACTTCAAGGAGACTGTCCTTTGGAGATGGAATCGACCTGCGTTTTCTTCTCATCTCTGAAAGTACTTTCCATGGGCAGGGCGGCGCGAGGAATTCAGATTTGCTCTACGGGGATTTTCGGACAAAACACAATGAACCGTCCCGTCTTAGCATAAAACCCCCATGGTTTCGCCGCAAGAAAACGCTGTGAAATCCAGAGCGGAAGACCCATTTTGTTCGCAATGCGGGGATCCCCGCGGGGTTCGCGACTAACTTGGATACTCGCCGGGGCTCAAAGCTATAAATAGGCGTGGAAATAAATTCCCGGGATTACTTCTAAAGCTGTGATAAATATCCGGGGATCCCTGGACGCAATGGCGCCCACGATGCTCGTGACGATGGTAACGATGGTAACGATAGCGGGAGGTGCTTCCGGATTGGCGGTTCTCTTGGAACCGAACTCTGTGTATCAACTTGGTCGCCCCGGGTCAATGTTGCCTGGCAGCGTGGGGTACAACCGGAGCTTGCCTGTGTTTGATTTCAGAGAGAATGTCATTGTCGGATCGTACAACTCCACAATCACATGCTTTCATGCCAATGCATCAATTCAAGACAAACAGTTCACCCCTTGGGCTGTGCATCCTTATCACCGGCGGAACAATTTTGGAAACGGATATTCTCTGTCATTTATCAATGTACGTTCATGTGATCATTCGTTTACATAAACCATGAACAATTCAAATGTTATCAGGTGACACTCAACTTCAGATTACGCTATGAGTGTGGACATTTTACAGTTTTCAACAATATGACAATATCAAATTCTCGAATCTTCAGCTCTGTTTATGGATTCAAGTCCACAAATCAAGCTGGCATTAATTTTTACCATACAGAATTCACACCTATTCAACCTTTAGCCGTACGTCCAGCCTATGTATTGTATCTTAATCACACAGGAACAAGAATGTCAATGTATGAAGTAAATTTTCATAGCTACTATAACATGGGAGGGAACAAAAAGAAAGAATTTAGGCCCCTCATAAACATTCCAGCAAAGTATGTCAACATTAGCATAACAAGTAGCAGAATTTACAACATTACTGGAAGTCTGAGATACAACGAATCACTAAGTCCCTTCATAGGGATAGGTATGTACAGCCAAGGTTCATACCTTCGTGGCTACACTGTTATTCCAGCACACATACATCTGAAAAATATCGTCTTTGAAGGATGCACAGGTACAAGTCTTATCATGGTCGATCCAACAGATAAGAAATCAACGTTGTATAGAAATGATGAATTTGGGATGTTACTAGTCGAGAATGCAACTTTTAGAAATATACGAAAAATAACTAGAATTCAATTTAGCGTCTTAAAGGGTGGTTATGTCCACGCGCCAGGATCTATGATATCAACAATAAATTATCATGTATCTGTGAGAGAATCATCCCTATTTGATTTTTCATGGGCCGCAGGAATTACTATGGAGTACGGAACTCTTTCACTTTTTCACAGCACTATTTCAAGCATAACGACGTATCCAAACTTCACCCACTTCGATGACTATCCGGCAACTGCTGCAGTGAATCTCAAATCTTCAGTTACTGCGAAGATTGATACGTGTTCTTTCTATGATAACTCCGGTGTTGGTTCATCTGACATATTCTTTGACAATGCCGTAGTATTAACTACGGATGAAAAGGATATTCACACTGTGCCTAACATCGTTGATTATCTTGAGATAATGAACTCTGAGTTTGCTAGATCAAGAGGCAGTGGATCTATTGGCGTGTGTGTAACATTCCCATCTGGACTGCAGATCTCGATCGAGTACTCGATATTCTACGATATTAGTCGCAGCCTTATTTATAGGGAGTATATTGATTACTTCCTGAATCGTGAAGACCCGTATGGAAGCTCCATCGAATTAATGGGTGGTGCTATAAGTACAGCAGGGCATGAAATGTCCCTTGACATTGGAAACTCGATCTTTCGAAATAATACGGGGATCAAAGGAGGAGATTTATATTTGAACACTGACTCCAGTGCACAGCGATTTCAGTTAATACATGAATCATCTTTCATGGAATCAAAAGCCACACAGGATGGTGGGTCGGTGTACATTAATGTTGACTACAGGACATCAGGTCCTTTAGATGTCGAGATTAATTTCTCCAACTTCACTCACAATAGAGCTGGGGAGGATGGAGGGGCAGTGTTCCTTGCAAATTGTAATTTTTTTCTAATTCAGTCAAAATTTCATAACAATAGCGCTTTCTCAAAGGGGGGTGCCTTATATATTGACCTAAATACACCGTTAGCTCAGTTTACTATTGGTGAGTTGGGCGCAACAATCTTTCCAGCTTTCTTATTCAATTCAGCTGAGTATGGCGGGGCAATCCACGTTGAAGCTTATCGAAACCTGCAAAACAATCTTCTCAGCAGTCAATTGTTTCGCGGGAATCTAGCGCGTGTCTCCGGTGGAGCAATGTTCATGATCGGAGGACGATTAGAATCTGATTTTGTAGATTTTCGCGGGAATAAGGCCTTCGGTGTGGGAGGTACCGATTTATCCAGAGCTTTAAATGGGGCTGGTGGTGCAATATCTTTGATACAAACAGGAGGCATCTTTCATCGAACATGCAACTTCTCATACAATCACGCAGCTACGAGAGGTGGATCAATGAT
Organism: Bigelowiella natans CCMP2755; assembly: GCA_000320545.1. Classification (NCBI taxonomy): domain Eukaryota; phylum Cercozoa; class Chlorarachniophyceae; genus Bigelowiella; species Bigelowiella natans. The sequence continues at coordinate 10,821 of ADNK01002478.1, forward strand.
CATCGCCCATAGAGATCCTTCTTTTCTCCTCAGAGACCCAGTATACCCCTCATTGTATGTTCAAGGCTGCACATTCATGCGTAACGAGGCTTTGGAAGGAGGATCAATATTCTGGGACTTTAATCTTTCGCAACCACATTTATGGTTTGAAGATTTGGTGTTTATCGGGAACTCAACAGACCACCCAGCAAATATAGCTAGTCTTCCACAAGAACTGGTTTGGAGTTATTCCATCAATGATCCTATCACTATTAATTCTAATTATCGGATTCGACAAAACATAAGTGCTACATTGCTCGACTATAACGGCCAATCTAGCCAATATGGTCATTATCCATTGAAGCTTTTAAGTACAGATTCAAATGTTTCCATCATCACAAACGACCAAAGTGACTATACCACAAGCGGAAGAGCTTGCTATGGAGGTTTATGCAACGAGTTAATATTTCTTGTCATGCCTGGTACTGCCTTCAATGTTTCAATGAGAGCAACCATTGAATGGCCTGACGTCCATACAGAAAAATTCGGTAAGATTTATTTTAATTCTTAGAGTGCCTTATGCGGACCTCATATGTGTGCCAACTCTTTATTGTTTGTTGCTAGGCCCTCTAATGAGTGTTAACGTGGAGTCATCAGAACTGGCATTCATAACAAAGGAATGCGATCCTGGGGAAGAAGTTAAGCCTGATTTGAAATATTGCACAGGTTGCAAGCCTGGAACCTATAACACAGGCCTTCTTGACCACTGCATTCCATGTAGTCCAGGATACTACATGCCAGATGCCTCAGGAATCGCATGCAAATCATGTAAAGGAACTGGGGGCGTGTCATTCTCGAACGGCTCGCTGGAGTGTGTGTTTTGTGCCGACGAACGATCTATTCCAAATGCTGCAGCTACACAATGCATCGCATGTCCCTCAAATGCTGAGAAATCGGAAAGCAATACATGCGAGTGCAAAGAAGGCTTCTACGAGGACAGAAAGGACCATTGTGTTCCATGTCCTGAAGGAGCAGATTGTGAGGAGAATGGGGTAACAGCTACGACAATATTGCCAGAAGAGGTTACGTCTGATGAACATGAATCCGTAACGATTAAATGCGTGCATTTTAGAAAATCAAAACAGGGTCGGACGCTTGAAACCAAAATTTTGCTTGTTTACTAACAGGGTTATTGGAGAAACCCATGGTCGGAGGAGGTGGAATTCATTCGTTGTCGCAATGAGGCTTGCTTGGAAGGAGGAGAATGTGCAGATGGGTACAAAGGCCCGCTATGTACTGTGTGTGAAGATGGTTGGGGAAGAGTCGAAATTTATGATTGTGCCAAATGCCAATCACCTGCTATCGATGCGTTGATCTTACTTATGGCTTATATTTTAACGATTGTATCCGGAGCTCTACTCACTTACGTTGAGATTCGAAACCTTGAGGAAGAGTTCAACGAATCAGAGCATGCCCATCAAATAGCAGCAAACGCCCATGATGATGACGATCTTGAAGGGAGCTATTCTGTTATGTTCAAGATATTACTTAATTCACTCCAATTCAATGCTCTAGCGATTACCTTCAATCCAGAAACAAACTCTAAAATGCTTCAGGTAATAAGTATGTATACCCATGCATATTCACTTTAATATGACAAAATGCAGTATTTTTTCAGACAATCAGCACCATTCAAGCATGGTGCGGCCTTCCGATGTGGCTGCTAAATGCCGATTGCGTGCTAGGAGATAGTAAGCTAAGCTGGTCTCCAGTCTATCTGAACAGCTTTCTAACTGCAATGATGCCCGTTGTTACATTTCCTATACTAGCGATATGCATAGCCTCTGGAATGGCGTGGAAATGTCCTAAATGGGGGAACCTAGAAAGGCATCAAACTCTGGGGGGTGGGCTACAGGATGAAGATGATTACGATGAGAAGCACCGTAGAAGAAATCGGGCTTTTGAGTCTAAGGAACATGCTTTCGGCTCGTTGGTAGTCTTTCCTGAAGAAGATGAAGAGGAATATTACACAATCCACGCCGATTCAGATAGCGTAGCGAGGATTAGTCAAGGACACTCTGGGTCCAAGAAACATCGTTACTCACGTGGTACATACAACAGCTACAAACTGGTGTTCGAGCCTGACATGGTAATAAGAATCCTAGTTCTAAACCGTTGTCTCATCCAATCTAACTCGAATCCAACTCTTCCGCAGGGCGCTGCTCCGATCTTGCACGATCGCGATGTTGAAGATCGCGAGTGGCGCAAGGTGCTCTGGCGTTCGAGGTTCAACACAGCGTACATGGCGTACATGTATGAGTTATACCCAGCGTTTGTCCTCCAAACCTTGTTACTGTATGATTGCGATAAATTTGGAAATTCTGAGGAAAGCTACAGGCTAGAACCCGATATGGAGCAAGTATGTGGGCAAGAGGACCAAGCGTTATTTCAGTGGGCGTTAGGTTCATTTATGGTCTTGTGGACTGTTGGGTTCCCTCTGTTATCTTTGTACGCCTTGGTGAAAACGAGAAGAAAAGAACACCACAACACCCGTAATGACGAGGGAAGCGAGAGTTTCAGCATTAAAAAGGAACTTCGACGAAACATGCACCTCCACCTCCTTAGCGAAGGACGGAAGGAAAACGCCTACTCGTACGAGATTCTCATCATGTTGCGAAAGTTTGCCAACGGTGTGCATAGGACTATTGGTTCCATACGATCAATCATTGCTCCAGGTGAACCAAGCGTTAGGAATGATCGTCGGTTTCATCATACTTCAACTTGTGTTCTGGCCGTTCGAACATCAATTTGTGAACGTCGTCGAATCGACGTCGTTAATTCTTCAATTCCTTACTGTGTATGCGGGATCTCTTTCCCATTCTTTAGATCAAGAATCCGCAAGCGGCATATCATGGTTTGCTGCTATTGTGAACCTCATATTTTATTGCGTGATGGTAGTACTTATAGCAACTCGCATTCACCAGTACCACATTGTCCGTGAAAATGGTTTGATAAGATCTCTAGTAAGAAGCTTATCAAATTGCTGGAGAGCGTGGTCATACCGTCGCTTGGGATCCAACAAAGAATACAACACCTCTTACAACAAACGTCGACAGTCGTGTGCCCCGGAACAACTTGGCAGCGACATTCAAGACTGGGAAGTTGTTCACTAGTAAAAAGTGCCCAAAAAGGGAGAGTTCAAACCAGAACTTTCACTTCAATCAATTCTAAGGGAGAAAAAAGGGGAGAAAAAAATAGGCGAAAGAATGATGGCACAAATCATATATGTCTTTGCCACTTCCATTCACGTACAAGCCGATCTGTAAAGATGTACATAGTCAACTACTGTCCAATTTCCAGCTCCAACAACAGTCTTGCAAGGCGTTTCATCTAGGCATCGATCATGCCTCTGTGCATTCGCACGGTTACACACGCGCGTCTAGATGGCTGCAGCGTGGCATCACATGATCTTTTCACGGTTTTGACATTTGCTAAGCCATGCTGGCATGCGGAGTCACATGGCAGCACGATGCATGAACATCGCTACACGAAACATTGGCGTGGCTACGCGTACATCCATCTAGAAGTTTCATAGGGAACCCTGGACGCGCAGCGGACGTCGAACCATGCGTTAGATTTGTGCATTGCACGGCAAATAATCTAGACCATTGAGACGGTAGAATTGGTAGCCCTCGCAAGTCAGCGCATGTGCGTGGCTTTTGCATGTTGCACGCTCTAGTGATGTGCATTGCTTTTAGCTGCTGTGCTGCAGTCTACACACTTCGTTGGATCCTCAACGCGCATTCAAGCTAGATCATCACAAAAACGTCTAGACTAGGCGCTAGAATGATGAGTGAATTCTAGGAATATTAATTGCTGTTGCAACAAGAAACATAACACTTGACATGCTGCCGTACCACAAGTATTTCCGTTTTTGGCTGCATCGTAGTACAGCAGTGTTAATGATGATGGTGTGTTTGCATTTATAGTGAAGGTGTTCTACGCGCAGCTGCATGTGCGACTTTCTATCATTACTAGATGTATCCTCGAGATTCGACCAGGAGTTTTCTTACTCTTACACAGGGCGAGGAGGCCCATGAACATGGTCTCTGACTAACACGACTACTGCTGCGACATCATCGTGGCGTAGCTGCGACTCTATAAGCATGCATTCCATTCTCCGACTTTCCGTGCTCATCATCATGCCGTCGGCGAAGGCGGCACGTATGGTAACGTTTGGATCCGCACAATCCCGCCCCTCGTCCCCGACGCCAAGCACCATGAATGCCTGCGTTGTTATCAATTTCTCAGCATGAGATGAAGAAGCATTGACAAGCTCACAAGCACCAACACCAACACCAGCACAAACTCTCCCATCACTCCCCCACCCCCCCCGTCTCACTCTCTCTCTCTCTCTCTCTCTCTCTCTCTCTCTCTTGTTTACAGTACTAACCCAGGAAAAGGGTTCCAGGCGACGCAAGAGACCGCAAGGTGAGGAGATTGCAGGACCTGTTCCACATCCTCAAGGCTCCTCTGAGCAAATGAGGTGGTGCGAGGAGGAGGAGGAGGAGGAGGAGGAGGAGGAGGAGGAGGAGGAGC